>AWOL01S0006899.1:18153-40892 GCA_000715115.1 Nicotiana otophora | reverse complement strand
TGACAAGGTGGGTTGCTCTGATGGTAAGCACCCTCCACTTCCAACCAAGAGGTTGTGAGTTCGAGTCACCCCAAGAGCAAGGTGGGGAGTTCTTGGAGGGAAGGATGCCGAGGGTCATTTGGAAACAGCCTCTCTATCCTAGGGTAGAGGTAAGGTCTGCGTACACACTACCCTCCCCAGACCCCACTAGTGGGATTATACTGGGTTGTTGTTGTTGTTGTGTGATTTAGGTTACTGTTATGCGACGTATAAGGGTGGCATCCCATTGTTGACATTATGCAGGCATAAGGGTGGTATTTCACTGTTGTTATGTATGTTGGAATATTGTCTGGGTGGGGTGATAAGGGAGGCTATTAAACGGAGTGATAAGGGAGGCTATTATAGAAGCGATAAGAGTGGCTATAGGAGCGATAAGGGTGGCTATATGAGCAATAAGGGTAGCTATTGAAATTGTCAGGGCGGAGGGACAAGGGAGGCTATTATAGGAGAGATAATTGTGGCTATAGGATAGATAAGGATGGCTATTATCAGGGATGATATGTGATGATGTGAGGTTACTGTGTTGGTAATGTTTATGTGATGATGTGGGATTATTGCATTGGTAATTTTCATGTGATGTTGTGATTTTTCTTGTGTTTATTTTTATATCTTGTGCAACTTGTCTTGTTGTTTCGGTAAACTTGATAATAGTCTGATCTATGTTGAAATTGTGAGCCTGTGGCTATTACTGGGGAAAATATGATAATTTTATTATTGGCACGTGAACAATCCGTGCAGATGTGATATGCAATGTGGGCACGAGGTGCCGGGGAAAAATATGATAATTTTATTATTGGCACGTGAACTGTCCGTGCGGTTATAATATGAAATATGGGCACGAGGTGCCATGAGTAAATAATGATGATATTGGCACGTGAACTGTTCGTGCGGNTGAACTGTCCGTGCGGTTGTGATATGAAATGTGGGCACGAGGTGCCGAGAGTAAATGATGATGATATTGGCACGTGAGTTATCCGTGCAGTTGTGATAGAGAGATTGGCACGAGATGCCGTGGAAATATGAAAGTGGGATGAGACCCGTATTTTATGATTTTGAAATGTTGTGTGAGAGGGTGACTTTTATTCGAAAGATATTTATTTGAAAGAATTATATTTGAAGATATTTATTTGAAAGAATTATATTTGAAGATATTTATTCAAAGAAATTATATTTGAAAGAGATTTATTTAAAAGAATTATATTTGAAAGATATTTACTGAAGGGAGTATATTCGAAATATATTTATTGGAAAGTATTATATCCTGAAGATTATTATTTGAAAAAGCATATAGGCGAAAGATTTATATTTGAAGGACTTGATTAATTGGTTGTTCTTGTATTCATTATTTGTTGAGCAGTATTAATGGTGTTTTTGTTGCCCTGCTGTGTATATCACTGGTTGATTAGTTTTGTCATCACTGTTATTTGTTTCCTATTGTATTGTATACTATATTGCACAGGTTATTAGACTAGTGAGTGTCTTGACTATACCTCGTCACTACTCCATTGAGGTTAATCTTGATACTTACTGGGTACCGACTGTGGTGTACTCACACTACACTTCTGCACATTTTTGTGCAGAGCCAGGTATTGGAGATATCGGACTCGGACAAAGTAAAGTGTGATCGCAAAGATTCAAGGTAGAGCTTCTTGGTCGTCGCAGTCCCTTAAAGTCTTTCTATTTTATTGTACTGTTAATTATTAATCAAACATTGTTGAGTATTCGATCCTTGAGATTATTTCATGTATACAGTTAGAGTTCACGACTCAGTATTACTAGTCTTGGGAGGTTTTTCATATTTGTTTCCGCTGTTGATTTTGGCACCTGTATTGAATTCAAAAAAAGGGCTTGAAATATAATTGTAATCGACTTACCTAGTCTTAGAGACTAAGTGTCATCATGACGCCTGTGGTGGGATTTTTGGGTCGTGACAACTACTTCATAAGACCGTCTTTAAATTTCATCCCGTACATTACCTACGATAGAAAATAACTATCGCTAAGCATAAAGCTTAGTGGCGCATAAACTTTAGGCTTGGAGCTATTAACTTTCTCCAATTCCCATTCTGAGTCATAGGTAGCTCAAATGAAACATAATTTAAAACAAATGAACAAATATATCAAAACTATCAAGTATCAACCGTTGAAGTGTTTTCAAATATCAATAACAATGTTCAAGATTCAAGAGTTGAAAAAGCATATACTATCAATCCAAGAGAGTTTGTCAAATATCCATTTTTTGCCCAATATGTACGTCATACCATCATACAAAGCAAAATAGGATATCAAGATGGAACAAAGCCTCAAATCAAGTAGGGTCAAAACCCAATAGTCAAGAGAATCAAGAACCATAATAAAAATGGCTTCCTAGTTCATACTTAACACTGACAAGTTCCATAATTTAAGACGAACTACAAATCCAAAGTCAAGATGGAAAAAGATCCAAATCAAGAGGCATGCCAAGATGAGTGACAAAGTCACTGCCACAAGAAGGACAAAGTCCCAACACGAATGCAAAATGATCAAACAATCCGTACGAGTGGGCGATTTCGCAAATATCTTGCAATACTTGATATAACACGAATACAATGCTATTAATTGAAGACAAGAAAAACAAAATATCAGGTTATTTCAAAATATTCCAGAACGTAAAAAGAGTACAAAATTTATTCACAAACCTTGGTGTTTTACAACAAAACAATTCAGCCACAACTTGAGGACGTTCGAATCGTCTACGCCATAGACAAACCAAATCCGTCTACTTCCTCAAATACTTCCCCTTAGATTTTACAAGGGTATATATACCTTAAATACATAATCAAATATCTATAAAAGTTTAGTGATTTAACATGTCAAACTAAACATGATATTGGTGAAAATTACCCAAAATGTTTGAAACAGAAATTCTGGACAGTATCATTGTCTCGTGTTGTGACTCAGATTTAAAGATGCAAAAGTATAAACTAGACTGTGTGGTCTGCTTTACAGTTGTAGATATGTGTCTTAGCGTTTCAGAACATCTTGAATCACCCCCATATCAATTTTGTACAAATATTTATGCTAAAATTACTAAAAATAGTACATGGAGGGTTTGTAAATCAGACAATCTGGGCAACACCTGCCTTGTACTTCATCACCTATTTTCGGGTAAATAAAAGACAAACTAGGTTTTGGTTCCTGAGTTATAGATCTATGAAATAGCTTTCCATAAAGCCTTGGATCACTTAAACCGGAGCTCTATATATAAAGATATGAAGAAAATACTAATAGCTGTCTAGTTTAAAAACGGGTTTAGTAACTTATCACAAAAGAGAGGAGCAACTTGAGCTTCACCAAGAGTGAATTTTTCTGGTTGGTTTAATGGAAATTTATGATGGTTTTCATGGAGTTTTTCAGGTGATAAGAAGGAGAGAGAGATGGGGTTTTCTTTGGCATTAAGGACTGAAAATGAGACGAGGTTATGAAAAAATATGTCACAAAAGTAATATAAAAACTTTGGATAAATATAAAAAATGTGGCTGCCCAACCTACTAAATATCTTTAGATAAATACGAAAGGGTGCCATCCCAAAACCTTAATTATATAATGTATTTAATAATAATTCATCAAAATAATATTAAGTGTTACACATAGCAACACCATGGAACTTCTTTGTCAATATTAACACAACGTAAAGTAAGAAATTTTCATGTATTGTCAATTTCACGTTTAGCAAAATGCGAAGTAAAAACTATCTTCTCATTATAAAGATGCTCAATTGAAAATGCAAATATTAATAAAAACAATTTGGGGTGTTACAACTCTCTCCCTCTTAAATAAATTTCGTCCCAAAATTTACCTTGTACTAGTCCCGAAACAAATGTGGATATTGAACTCGCATATCCTCTTCTCACTCCCAAGTAGCTTCTTCGCCAAAATAATTTTTCCAAAGAATTTTCACTAAGGGGATGCTCTTGTTTCTATGCTCTTTTAACTCACGCGCTGTGATTTGGATTGGTTCTTCTCCATATGTCAAATCAGGATTGACTTCAATAGATTCAATAGGAAGAACATGAGATGGATCTGAGTGGTATCTTCTAAGCATATAAACATGGAATACGTTGTGGATCTTGTCTAACTCTGATGGAAGAGCTAGTTTATAAGCAACTGGGCCAACTCTCTCATGCACTTCATAAGGTCCAATAAATCGAGAACTAAGTTTACCTTTTTAGCCAAATCTCATAATCTTCTTCCATGGAGAAACTTTTAATAATACCTTATCACCCGCTTTATACTCAATCTCACGCCTCTTAAGATTAGCATAAGACTTTTGTCTGTCTGAGGCAATTTTTAAGCGATCCTTGATGATTTTTACCTTATCTTCAGTTTGTTGCACAATCTCAGGACCCACCAATTTTCTTTCACCAACCTCGTTCCAACAAAGAGGCGTTCTACATTTTTTCCCATATAAAGCTTCATAAGGAGGCATGCCTATACTTGATTGGTAGCTATTATTGTAAGCAACTTCTATCAGGGCTAAGTGTTTGTCCCAACTACCCTCAAACTCAGTAATGCAGAGGCTCGAAGCATATCCTCCAAGATTTGTATTACCTTCTCAGACTGGCCGTCTGTTTGTGGATGGAAAGAGGTAGTAAATTTCAATATGGAACCCAAAGCTTCTTGCAAGCTAGACCAAAATCTGGATGTAAACCTTGGATCTCTATCAGACACGATATAAACAGGGATTCTATGCAGCCTCACAATCTCATTAATGTATAATTCTACCAAACATTCCAGTGAGTAGTCCATTCTGATTTCCAAGAAATGAGCACTCTTAGTTAGTCTATCTACAATTACCCAAATTGCATCATGATGCCTTTGAGTGCGTGGAAGTCCAGAAACAAAGTCCATCGTTATCCTTTCCCATTTCCACTCAGGTACTGACAAGGGTTGTAGTAGACCAGTTGGGACTTGATATTCAACTTTTATTTGTTGACATACCAAGCATTTAGAAGTGAACTCTGCAATGTCTTTCTTCATACCACTCCATCAATAGTGCTCCTTGATGGTCCGATACATTTAGTACCTCTAGGATGCATTGCATAAGGTGAACTATGTACTTCAATCAAGATCTGCTTCCTCAATTCATCATCATTAGGAACACACTACCTATTTTATAAAATAAGGTATCATCTTTATTCAATGTAAAATCTGATTCTCTTCCATTTTGGACTTCTTCAACCCGTTTCACAAGCTTCTCATCTAACTTCTATGCTTCTTGAACCTACTCAAGTAAGACTGGCTTGACTTGAAAATTTGCAATGATAGAACTATTAGAATTAAATGAAATACAAACATTCATGGCTCTTAATTCAAGAAGCAAAGGCAAAGGACTTAGAGTTAAACTTGCAAGGGAATTGAGACTCAACACATTTTCAACCACATTGGCTTTATCAGGATGATAATCAATCGTGCAATCATAATCTTTGATGAGTTCAAGCCATCTACGTTGTCTTAAGGTTAACTCTTTTTGTGTACCCAAGTATTTCAAACTCTTGTGATCAGTAAATATGTGATACTTCTCCCCGTACAAGTAATGCCTCTATATTTTTAAGGCAAAAACAATGGCAGCAAGTTCAATATCGTGAGTGGGATAATTTAACTCATGCGATTTCAACTTTCGAGAGGCATACACAATTACTTTCCCTTCTTGCATCAAAGCACAACCCAAGTGAGGGTGAGATACATCACTGTATACCACATAATCTTTCCCTTCAGCTGGCAAATAAAGTATTGGAGCTTGTGTCAACAAGGATTTGAGCTTTTCAAAGCTCTCTTGACACTTGTCATCCCACACAAATTTGGCATCTTTTCCCAAAAGTTTGGTCAAAGGAGAAGTTATAATAGAGAAGCCCTTCACGAACCTCATATAGTATCCTCCTAAACCCAAGAAACTTCTGATCTCAGTTGGAGTTTTAGGAGGTTTCCAATCAACAATAACTTGAATCTTACTAGGATCAACCTTCACACTTTCAGCTGATACAATAAGCCCAAAAAACGCAACTTCACTCAGCCAAAATTCACTTTTGGAAAGCTTCGCGTAGAGTTGCCTCTCTTTCAGAATTTGCATGATAATCCGAAGATGCTTATCATGATATTCTCTATTCTTGGAATAGACTAAAATGTCATCAATAAAGACCACCATAAATTGATCAAGGTAAGGCTTGAATACACGGCTCATTAGATCCATAATGCAGTAGGAGCATTTGTCAAACCAAATGGCATTACCAAAAATTCATAATGGCCATACCTGGTCCTTAAAGAAGTTTTAGGAATATCTTGCTCCCTCACGCGTAACTGATAATATCCAGACCTTAAGTCAATTTTTGAGAGCAAGCCAACACCCTTCAGTTAGTCAAACAAGTCATCGATTCTAGGCAATGGGTATTTGTTCTTGATTATTACCTTGTTCAGCTGTCGGAAATCAATGCAAAGCCTCAGAGTGCTATATTTCTTTTTCACAAATAAAACAGGAGCTCCCCAAGGCGAAATACTAGGATGGATAAAACCTTTCTCAAGAAGTTCTTACAATTGAGCCTTCAACTCTTTTAATTCAGCTGGAGCCATTCTATAAGGAGTGATAGAAATAGGAGTAGTTCCAGGGACAAGCTCTATAGGAAATTCAATCTCCCTTTCTGGAGGCAAACCAGGAAGATCATCAGGAAATATATCGGTAAGGTCGCACATGGTTGGTATATCCTTAAGACTTGGACTCCCCAATCGTGTATCGACTATATGAGCAATATAGGCATCACAACCTTGAAAAATCATCTTCCTTGCCAAGATTGCAGAAATAATATTAGCTTTCAATGATCTTTATCCTTGAACTATTATGTGTGAGTATGCAGGAGTTCTAAAAGTCACTTGTTTCAACCTAAAATCAACCAATGCATGGTGCCTATAGAGCCAATCCATACCAACAATAACATCATAGTCTTTAAAGGGCATTCCAAGCAAGTCTGCAGGTAAGACCAGATTTTGAATCATGAATAAACAATCTCGGTAAATCTTGTTAACAACAGCCTGATGACCTAATGGACTTGTGACTAGCACATCAAAGTCAAGTCTCACAGATTTAACAGTATCAAGAAATGTAAGTGATGGGCAAACATTAGAGTGCGAAGATCCAGGATCAAATAATATAACAATAGATATGCCAAATAAGTGAAATTTACCAACAAACATGTCCGGTCCATCTTGGTCATCCCTCTGTCTCATAGCATAGACTCGTGTAGTAGATCTCGACCCACTAGCCTGATTAGCTCCACCCGAACCCGCTGCTTGCACATTTCTAGGTCTTGCACCGCTATTAGCTTGAGAATGAGTAGTGATAGGCTTTTGAACTGAGCCATTTGTATATGTATAAGAAAGAAAATTAGGATTAGGAAAATCATTCACTTTATGATCCAGACTTCCACAATTAAAACAAGCAACATAAGCTCTTCTACATGCACTATAGTGATTCTTCCTGCGCTGTGCACAAGTAGGTGTATAAGTTTTGCCTTGAACATACCTTGGAGTACTAGCAGTAGAGAAATTTGGTTTATTCTACTTGTGATATGATGACTTCTGTGCACTTTCAGTCTTGGAATAGTCAAACTTTCCTTTCTTGGATGGACCGCCATAATCTGAATTACCCCTCCTAAACCTGTTTTCTCTCCTACTAGCTTCTCCCTTGTCAATTCTTTCCCAAGTAATAGCAACTAAAATTAGCTTGGAAAAATCCTCAAGTTGCAAGATTGCCACAAACTTTCGAATGTAACTATTCAAACTTTATTCAAATCTTCTGCACTTGTATCTTTCACCATCAATAATACCACCAGCATAGCGAGAAAGCTTGAGAAAGTTTTGTTGATACTCTGCAATAGACATACTCCCTTATCTTAAATTCAGAAACTCCTTTGTCTTAGCATCACAATAGACAGGGGGGGACATATTTCGCACGAAATGCTTTCACAAAGTCGTCCCAAGTCACCACCGGAGGTTTTGCTTTTGCATTTGGCACACTTACCTACCAATCATAGGCATCTCTTTGTAAAAGAGAGATAACATACTTAAATTTTGCAGCATTAGTACACTCTAGTTGTTCAAAAACCATCTACATGTGCTCGATCCATTGTTTAGCTACCGTGGGATCAGTAGTGCCTTCAAATTCAAATCCAACCATTTTCCGCATCTTCTCAAAATTCATTTCACTAGGTTCTGACATTGGTCCAACCAAGTGACGAAATAACTCAACTATCTGCTGAAATAGAAGAGTCATAATAGGAGTACTATGACTCATTGCTCTTGGATTATTGCGCACTCCATTTTCACTAACGCGATGATGATTTAGGTTAGGCAAGGGTACCTCATCTCCTTCTTGGAGGTGAGGTGGAGCATTATAATGGGCATGACATTCATCAACGGATTCAATAACTCTATTCGAAGAAGAGGCCATATTAAAATTCCTATAAAAGATAAGATCACACTGCATTAGTGACATGTAGATGATACATATGCACAAGGAATACATCGAATTACATTAAACAAGTATGTAAAAATTTATAATCTCCAAGTCATTTTCAAGAAAGAAAATAACAAAACATATTAGGTACGATCACAACAAAAATACAAGAATCACAAACCTAGGCTCTGATACCAAAACTTGTAGCAACCCCGTTGGGAGGGTGCTACTTACGAAACGAATCAAATTTACTACTTACAACATTAAGAAGATATCAATTAAAGAAATATTCAGAATAATTTAGTAGCGAAAATAGGCCCATGCGATGAGGTCCAAAGTGCAATATTTTTATTTTTGAAAATACTCTTCATAATTTTTTTTAAAAATAAAATACAATGTCAAAATATCAACATAAGGTGATATAACCCTTCTTAAATAATCAACACGTTAAAACAACTTCCTAACAAAATTATACTTTCATTCAACATCACTGCAAATTTGTATTGTGCATAAATTTCAAACTACGGGTATAAAAAAGAAAACTAGTTTTCTCCTTTGTACATATTTATAAGACAAAGTGTAAATTCAGCATATTATAAGACTTGAGTTATTAACACACCTTAAAACAACAAAATAGGTTACCAAATTCAAGTTACAAGATTATGGTCTTAAGATCCAACAAGCCTCCATGGTGCATATGCAAATGTAATCTCCATAAGTGCTCCCAAAAAGACTTCATAAGGCTGTCTTCAAATTTTATCCCGTAAATTACCTACGATAGAAAACAACTATCTCTAAGCATAAAGATTAGTTGCGTATAAACTTTAGGCTTAGAGCCATTAACTTTCTCCAATTCCCATTTTCAGTCATAGGTAACTCAAATGAAACATAATTTAAAACAAGTGAACAAATATATCAAAAGTATCAAGTATCAATCCTTGAAGTATTTTCAAATATAAATAATGATGTTCAAGATTCAAAAGTTGAGAAAGCATATAATATCAATCCAAAAAAGGTTTGTCAAATATCCATTTTTCGCCCAATATGTACGTAATTCCATCACACTAAACAAAATCGGATATCAAGATGGACCGAAGCCCCAAATCAAGTAGGGTCAAAACCCAATAGTCAAGAGAATCAAGAACCATATTAAAAATGGCTTCCTAGTTCGTACTTAACACTGACAAGTTTCATAATTTAAGACGAACTACAATTCCAAAGTCAAGATGGCAAAAGATCCAAATCAAGAGGCATGACAAGATGAGTGACAAAGTCACTGCCACAAGAAGGACAAAGTCCCAATAAGAATGCAAAATGATCAAATAATCCGTAAGAGTGAGCGATTTAATATCTTGCAATACTTGATATAATACGAATACAATGCTATTAATTGAAGACAAGAAAAACAAAATATCAGGTTATTTTAAAATATTCCAGCAACTAAAAAGAGTACAAATCTTATACAGAAAACTTGGTGTTTTACCACAAAACAGTTCAACCACAACTTGAGGAGGTTTGAATCGTCTACGCCATAGACAAACCAAATCCGTCTACTTCCTCAAATACTTCCCCTTAGATTTTACAAGGGTATATATACCTTAAATACATAATCAAATATCTATATAAGTTCAGTGATTTAATATATCAAACTAAACATGATATTGGTAAAAATTACCCAAAATATTTGAAACAGAAATTCTGGACAATATCATTGTCTCGCGTCGTTACTCAAATTTGAAGATGAAAAAGGACAAACTAGACTGTGTGATCTTATTTACAGTTGTATATATGTGTCTTAGCATTTCAGAACATCTTGAATCACCCCCATATCAATTTTGTACAAATATTTATGCTAAAATTACTAACAGTAGTATATGGAGGGTTTGTAAAACAGAAAATCTAGGCAGCACCTACCCTGTACTTCATCACCTATTTTCGAGTAAATAAAAGACAAACCAGGTTTTGGTTCCTGAGTTATAGATCTATGAAATATCTTTCCAAAAAGTCTTGGATCAATTAAACCGGAGCTCTATATAAAAAGATATGAAGAAAATACTAATAGTTGTCTAGTGTAAAAACGTGTTTAGTAACTTACCACAAAAGAGAGGAGCAACTTGAGCTTCACCAAGAACGAAATTTGCTGGTTGATTTACTGGAAATATATGATGGTTTTAATGGAGTTTTTCAGGTGATAAGAAGGAGAGAGAGATGGAATTTTCTTTGGCATTAAGGACTGAAAATGAGATGAGGTTATGAAAAAACATGTCACAAAAGTAATATAAAAACTTTGGATAAATATGAAAAATATGGCTGCCCAACCTACTAAATGTTTTTAGATAAATACAAAATGGTGACAGCCCAAAACCTTAATTAGATAATGTATTTAATAACAATTCATCAAAATAATATTAAGTGTTACACATAACAACACCATGGAATTACTTTGTCAATATTAACACAACCTAAAGTAAGAAATTTTCATGTATTGTCAATTTCACGTTTAGGAAATGCAAAGTAAGAAATATCTCCTCATTATAAAGACGCTCAATAGAAAATGCAAATATTAGTGAAAAAATTTTGGGGTGTTACAGTTCATGGATTCTTTGACTCAGATTGGTTTATTTCCAGCAGACCCTGCCACATCTCAGGCGGGAAGGGGAGCACATACCCCTACCGCTCAGACTCCAGGGCACGCACTTGCCGTATATCGGACCCCGAGCGCACTGCTCGTGAGCGGAGCTCAGCCAGTTGCAACAGCCATACCTGAGCCCATACCAGCTGCGGTCGGCGATCGGCATAGGCTATTGGACATATGGACCCGACTACAGCCTCCTGTCTTTGGAGGTGAGCGACACGAGGACCCCCAGGACTTAATTGAGCGGTGCAGGGATAGACTGCACAACATGAGGATATTAGAGTCTCATAGGGTGGATTTTACTACTTTCTAGCTGGAGGCGGGGCCCGTAGATGGTGGCATATTATCTTCTTGGCAGACCAACAAGTTCTCATCCCATGACTTTGGATCAGTTCACACGCCTCTTCTTGGATAGATATATTACCCTTTCAGAGGGAAGAGTTGCGATTTCAGTTCGAGCAGCTCCAGCAGGGCCATATGTGAGTGACCACTATGAGGCAAGATTCTCTGAGTTGTCTCGTCATACACTTATGATACTTCTGACCGATGCAGAGAGAGTTCGGAGGTTTGTTGTAGGATTGCACTCTACCAGTCATGCTATTATGGACCGAGAGGTTGATATGGGGACTTCTTATGAGATAGTTGTAGAGATATCTCGGAGGATCGAGGGTGCACATCAGCGTGCTCGGGAGCAGGCAACGAGGGATATGCGGTTACGATTTTCGGAGAGTTCAGTGGAGCCCCGACTGGAGGCAGGGGTCAGTTTATGAGAGGTCAGTCTAGCATGCCTACATATCCAGCACTGTCGTCTCCTCGAAGTGCTCCAGTGCGACCTTATTTCAGTGCCATGCCAGAGAGTTCTTACCGTCTGCCATCTATTCAGGGATCCTCCAATGGGTATTCAGGCCATCAGGGTCAGGCTTCCGGTCAGTAGTCCGCCATTCCGAGAGGTTGTTATGAATGTGGGGATCCTGACCACATGAAGAGGTTTTGTCCCAGACTTCGGGGCAAGGCAGTGCAGCAGGGACACCAGCCTATGATTACAGAACCAGCCGCTACACCGGCCGTCAGACCGCCCAGCCGCCCAGAGGCGGAGGGCAGGTGGGTAGGGGCTGTCTTAGAGGTGGAGGTTAGACAGGAGAATGCCAGTCAGGTGGCACTCCAGCTAGATTCTATACTTTTCCAGCTAGACCAGATGCAGTGGCCTCAGATGCCGTAATCACATGTATTATTTATGTCCGCGATAAGGATGCTACGGTACTATTTGATCTAGGGTCTACCTATTCGTATATTTCATCTTTGTTTGCTTATTTCCTGGGTGTTGCTCGAGAGTCCTTGGGTACTTCCGTTTATGTGTCCACTTAAGTGGGCGATTCTGTTATTATGGATCGGATCTACCAGTCCTGCGTTGTTACTTTCTGTGGTTATGAGACGAGAGCAAATCTTTTGTTGCTTGATATGACCGACTTAAGGTCATCCTGGACATGGATTGGTTATCTCCATATCACGCCATCCTTAATTGACATGCCAAGATTGTTACCTTGGCGACGCCAGAGTTGCCTATACTGGAGTAGAAGGGTTCATCTGTCAGTACTCCTAGTCGGGATATCTCTTTTCTGAAGGCTCGACACATGGTTGAGAAGGGGTTCTTGGTTTATCTAGCCTATGTACGGGATACTACCACAGAGACTCTAGCGATTGATTCAATGCCCGTAGTCCAGGAGCTCTCCGATGTGTTTCCTTCTGATCTTCTAGGCATGCCACCAGATAGTGATATTGATTTCTGGATTGATTTGGTACCAGGTACCCAACCTATATCTTTTCCACCGTACCGCATGGCTCCAAGAGAGCTGAAGGAGCAGCTTGAGGAGTTGCTAGCAAAAGGGTTCGTCAGAGCGAGTGTATCGCCTTGGGTGCACTAGTGTTATTTGTGAAGAAGAGGGATGGAACTATGCGGATGTGCATTGATTACCGCCAGTTGAACAAAGTTACCATTAAGAACAAGTACCCGCTGTCATGTATTGATGACTTATTTGACCAGTTTCAGGGTGCTAGGGTGTTCTATAAGATCAACTTGAGATCGGTGTGCCATCAACTGAAGATTTGGGATCCCGATGTCCCGAAGATGGCTTTCCAGGCCAGATATGGCTATCATGAGTTTTTAGTGATGTCCTTCGGCTTGACTAATGCCCCGACGATGTTTATGGATTTTATGAACAGGGTGTTCAGGTCGTATATTGATTCGTTTGTCATTGTCTTCATTGATGACATTTTGATCTATTCGCGTAACATGGAGGAGCACGAGCAGCATCTGAGAGTGGTACTTCAGACCTTGCGGGAGAATAAGCTATATGCTAAGTTCTCCAAGTGTGAGTTCTGGCTAGATTATATGGAATTCTTGGGACATGCTGTATCGGGCGAGGGTATTAATATTGATCCCAAGAAGATCGAGGCAGTTCAGAGTTGGCCTCGTCCTACCACAGCGACTGAGATCAGGAGCTTCCTGGGGTTAACAGGTTATTATCGTCAGTTTGTGGATGGCTTCTCATCTATTGAAGCTGCTTTAACGAGATTGAGCCAGAAGGGTGCTCTGTTCCGATGGTCCGACGATTATGAGGCGAGCTTTCAGAAGCTCAAGACGGCCTTGACTTCATCACCGGTGTTAGTGTTGCCTTCCGGTTTAGGGATATATATTGTGTATTGCAACGCTTCACGAGTTGGATGGGGTTGTGTATTGATGCAGGAAGGGCGAGTTATTGCGTATGCTTCACATCAGCTGAAGACCCACGAGAAGAATTACCACGTACATGATTTGGAGTTGGCCACAATTGTTCATGCTCTTAAGACCTTGAGGCATTATCTTTATAGGGTGTCCTGTGAGGTTTACACCGATCATCGTATCCTACAACATTTGTTCAAGCAGAGGGATCTCAATTTGAGGCAGCGCAGGTGGCTTAAGTTACTGAAGGATTATGATATTACCATCCTTTATCATCCGGGCAAGGCGAATGTAGTTACAGATGCCTTGAGCAGAAAGGTGTAGAGTATGGGTAGTTTCATATTCATTTCAGCGGATGAGAGGCCACTAGCTTTGGACATTCAGTCCTTGGCTAACAGACTTGTGAGGTTGAATATTTCAGAGCCTACTCGAGTTCTTGCATGCATCATTGCCCAGTCTTCACTATTCGAGAAGATCAAGGCTCGCCAGTTTGATGATCCGCACTTGTTGGTTCTTAGAGAGACGGTACTACAGGGCCAGGGAGGTTACTATCGATGAGGATGGTGTTTTGTGACTTCAGGGTCGCCTATGTGTTACTAATGTTGACGGCTTGAGGGAGAAGATCTAGAGGAAGCACAAAGTTCTCGATATTCTATTCATCCAGGTGCTACGAAGATGTATCGCGACCTGAGGCAACATTATTGGTGGCATCAGATGAAGAAGGACATAGTTGAGTATGTTGCGAGGTGTCTAATTTGCCAGAAGGTCAAGTATGAGAATCATAGACCAGGTGGCCTACTTCAGCGGATGACTATACCGGAGTGGAAATGGGAGTGCATTACTATGGACTTCGTAGTTGGGTTGTTGCGGACCTTGCGGAAGTTTGATGCAGTTTGGGTCATTGTCGACAGGTTGAACAAGTCAGCACACTTCATTCTGGTTGTGACCACGTATATTTCAGAGAGGTTGGCCCGGATTTATATTCAGTAGATAGTTCGGTTGCATGGTGTACATGTTTCCACCATATCAGATAGAGGCCCTCAGTTTACTTCACATTTCTAGAGAGCAATATAGAGTGAGTTGGGGACTCGGGTAGAGCTCAGCATAGCTTTTCAACCGCAGACTGATGGGCAGTCGAAGCGGACAGTTCAGATCTTGGAGGACATGCTCAGAGCATGTGTGATTGACTTTGGAGGGCAGTGTGATAGGTTTCTTCCTTTGGTCGAGTTTGCTTACAACAACAGTTATCAGTCCAGTATCGAGATGGCTCCATTTGAAGTTTTATATGGTCGGCGATGCAGTTCACCCATCGAATGGTTTGAGCCTGGGGAGGCTAAGTTATATGGTACTGATTTGGTAAAGGATGCCTTGGAAAAGGTAAAGTTGATTCAGGAGCGACTTCGCACAGCACAGTCCAGACATAAGAGTTACGCAGATCAGAAGGCGCATGATTTATCATTTATGGTGGGCGAGAAGGTTCTCTTGAAAGTCTCGCCGATGAAGTGAATCATGAGGTTGGGGAAGAAGGGCATGTTGAGCCAAAGGTTTATAGGCCCATTTGAAGTGTTGAGACGAGTTGGGGAGGTTGCTTATGAACTTGCTTTGCCTCCCAGTCTGTCTAGATTTCATCTGGTTTTCCACGTATCTATGCTCCGGAGGTATCATGCCAACATGTCACATATGTTAGACTTCAGCACGGTTCAGTTAGATGAGAGCCTGGGTTATGAGGAGGAGCCAGTTGCCATTGTTGACAGGCAGGTCCGCCAGTTGAGGTCCAAGACGATTTCTACTGTAAAAGTTCAGTAGAGAGGCCAACCAGTTGAGGAGGCAACTTGGGAGGCCGAGGAGGATATACGAAGCAGATATCCACACTTATTCGACACCTCAGGTATGATTCTAGACTCGTTCGAGGACGAACATTTATTTAATATGTGGAGAATGTAACGACTCAACCGGTTATTTTGCATTCTAGAACCCCGTTCCCCTAAATAAGACTCCTCGTATGTGGTCTTACTATTGTATGACTTACAGGGATGGCCAGTTCGGGATTTGGAAGGGTTCGGGTTGAAATCGGAACGCTTGGTCCTTAGTTTGGCTTTAAAAGGCTAAGTTTAACTTCGGTCAAAGTTTTGAGTAAACGACCTCAGAATCAGGATTTGAAGGTTCCAATAGGTTCGTATGATGATTTTGAACTTGGGCGTATGTTCGAATAAGGTTTTGGACGACTCGGGAGCGTTTTGGCGCTTAATAGTGAAAGTGACTATTTGAAGGTTTTAAAGTTCATTAAATTTGGTTTGGAGTAGATTTTTGTGTTGTCGAGGTCCTTTTGGAATTCCAAACCCGAGAATAGTTTTGTATGGTGATTTAAGACTTGCACACAAAATTTATTGTCATTCCGAGTAGTTTAAATATGTTTCGGTGTGCTCGGAGTAAGTTGAAGAACTTGAAGGTCCTAAGTCGATTCAATTTAGTTTGAGGTTTGATTCTTACTTTTGATATTTTTTTATGCGTTCCGAGGGTTCGAGCAAGTTCGTTTTATTATTTCAAACTTGTTGGTACATTCGGACGGGGCCTCGGTGGCCCCGGATGCCATTCGGACGATGCGTGGATTGAGTTAAGACTCAATAAGGCTACTGGTGCACCAGTTCTGGTGTGCTCGCACCTATGAGCTTTGGGCCGCAGGTGCGAGCTAGCAGGTGCATGGGTTGGGTCGCAAAAGAGGCTTTGGAACGTCTATCCATGGACCACAAATGCGGGTTTTCGTGCGCACCTGCGCGATTAGGGAGGACGCAGAAGCGACTCAAACCGCAGGTGCGGAACTCTTGCCGCATAAGTGGGACCGCAAAAGAGAAAATCCCGTCCGCAGAAGAGGCCCTCGCTAGGCTTGAGCAACTCTGCAGAATCAGACCTAGAACCACAAGTGCGGTACCGCAAATGCGGCGGAGGAACCGCAGGTGCGAAAAATGCTGAAGGCAGAACTTCATTTAAGTCGGGGTTGCGCATTTGTGGTTCATTTATTGCACTTCTTGGGGCGATTTTGGAGCTAGTTAGAGAGGGATTTTCACTAGCTATTTGAGGTAAGCAATTGCATCTAATGTGAGTTAAATACATAGTTTATAGATAGATTTTAACATATAAATTAGTGAACATTGTGGGTTTAGATGAAAAACTTAGGTTTTTGATAAAATTAAGATTTAACCACGAAAATGGTTATGGAATTTAGTGAAAATTATATATTTGAGTTCGTGAGATTATGGGTAACAACTTTCTTTGAAAATTTTCAGAATCCGGGCACATGGGCCCGGGGATGAATTTTAGGAATTCTTCAATTGGGATTTGATAATCACTTTAATAGCTAGAATATGAACTTTTGAGCACGTATTGATTATTTTATGTAACATCTGACTAGTTTTGAGTCGTTTGGCACCTAGTTGAGGGTTTAAATCACAGTTGTGGACCGAAAAGTAAGCTTTGAGATGAGGGAAGTCTCTTGCTTAACCTTGTAAGAGGGAACTCTTCCTCTTAGATGTATCTTTGTTGTGAATGATATGCGTGGGGAGCTACGTACGCACTAGGTGATGAGAGTCTGTGCGTAGCTGTATTCTATGTGAAGTTCGGGTAGTCTTAGGCTTACAACATGCCTTGTTTGCACTGTTATGTTTTTTATGCACATTAACTGCTTTTAAAGGAGCTGAGATTAAGGATTTAAATATTTAAAGTCTCTCGTTTGTATTTCTTGTGTTTGGAAAGAATTGAAGGATTTTATAAGAACTCTAATAATTTTATGTTCACTCGCGTCGCAAGTATTTCCGCGAGCAAGGTAAACTTTCCTCTACTCTCATAGGAGTGGGTCGTTCGCCTCGGCAGGTTAATAGATGCATCTATGGTTCGTGTCGTTCGACCCTCGGTAGTGCATAGTATATTTCTGGATCGGGCCGTATGACCTCGGCATAAATCGCGCGTGATAATACTCGGAGCCTAACTTTTACTTGATATTAATTTATGGCTTGAGCTGGTTACTATTATTTAAAGGACATGAATTGATTCGAAATTATTATTAGTAAAGGGAGTTATTATTCACTGATAGTTACTATTGGTATTAATTACTTACATAATCCATGCTTATTTATGATTTCCATATTTTATTTATATCCCATAGTAAGTGTCGATGTCGACCCTTTGTCACTACTTCTTTGAGGTTAGACTTGATACTTACTGGGTACATGTTGTTTATATACTCATGCTACACTTTTACACTAACCGTGCACGATATGAGGCAAGTGCATCTGGTGGACATATCGGCGCACAACCCCGTTACCCGGAGGCCTAGTGGTGAGCTGCATCCTGAGTCGTTCTACAACACCTAGGGCCTTTAGCTTTTACTTGTTCTCTGTCTATGTTATTTCAGACAGTAGTTAGAGTTTTATAAATTCTACTAGTGCTCGGACATTTGTGACACCATTTCTTGGCACACACTCTAGTAGACTTTGCGGTTTTGGGATACTTACATATATATGTTGCATTCAGTGTTTTCATTTTTACCATCGACACTCTATTTCTCAAATTTCTAAACAAATGGGATTTAATTAATTAGAAATTGGTTAAAACAAGAAATCACGTAGTAACTTCATCATAGGCTTCCCTAGTGACGACGTTAGGTGCCATCACGACCTATAGGAGAAATTGGATCGTGACACTATGAATAACTATAGGCCGATACATATGATTTTAATGAATGAAATTATATATTGGCTATTATATAAACGGTCACTATAACTATGAATCACAACGATGTAATTAGCATAGGCCATATGACTATAACCTTAGTCAACAGACCTATATGGTTGCTACGAATAACTATAAGCCGATACGTATGACATTAATGAATGAAATTATATATTGACTATTACATAACCGGTCAATATAACTATGAATCACAATGATATAATTAACATAGGCCATATGAATAAATCTGTAGTCAATGGACTTATATGATTTCCATAGGCCGATACGTATGACTGATCACGTCCAACTATGCCTAGTAAAAAGGACTTAGCGGCTGTTGCAAATATATTCCGGTTAATAAGTCTACAGTCGAGTCCCACAGGGAATTAACCTATTAAACACAGCTATTAAACTCACACCAATTCAAGCAATCAATCTTCAAAAATATTTAAGTAACAAATTTGATGTTTACTAACTAAATATCACGTAATGAAAATGCAATAATTAATAACTAACTGCGAACGGGTTGTAGACAAGAATTGAAATGATCTATGGTTATGATTTCCCCTATTGTCGGAATCCTTTCCGCTACATTTTCTATAAATTTGCCTAAGTCTTCTCTAATGATCATGAATGTTCTGAGTGTTGCAATTCTCTCCCGAGTAACTACCACAATTTACTAGACATATTCTCCCGAATTACGCTAGCTGGAATTAAGTATTGCTCACTGGGATCGCACCAAGGTTTTGTTATCCATAATCCCACATTTAAACCCTCCGTATTGATTCCCCATATACGTTAGGAGTGATATTGTTCAACAATTACCTAAATATGCACCCTCTCCCGAGTAATACATACTAAATAGGCACAATCGATTGAGGGCCCTTCAATTAACAACAATAATAATATAGTTGAACAAATAGAGAAAATACTACGGCAAATCTATATTAACGTAACAAGAAAATAATCCTCCAATAGGTTCCATCAAAACTCTAGATTAGGAGTTTATCTATTCATACTCATAGTCACAATATCCCAGATGTTTTGTATAATTAAATTACAAAGTAAAGATGAAAGGATGTAAAAATCAATATTTCTAAGTCCCAACGGTTGTTTCACGAGCTATCCTTGCGTTGCAAAAACTCCTTCAAAAGTGGCATTTTATGTCTATTTATATGTGTAGGAATAGACCTAAATTACATAGGCCAAGTCCTAGTTAAACCAGGAGACTAAATAAGCCTTCAAATTTCGGAGTGTGCGCGCCTCGGACCTCGCCTCGCGAGGCTTCACGCGAGCATGACCTCGCGCCAGACTTGGCGCCGCCAGCCTTAATGCGAGGTGGACCTCGCCTCCTGCCTCGCCTAGACTACTCCCACACGAGCTAAAAGCCTCGCCCAGCCAGCTCTTACACGAGCTATTAAGCTTGCTTCGCCAGCCTTCGCATTTATCTGCTGCTCACTTATTTCTTTCTTCTTTTCAACTATTTTCGAGCACGCTTTAGACTTTAATTATTCCTCTTTCTCTACTTTCATCTCCAATTCACCTACATATAAAATAGACTGCATTACGTGCAAATAAAGTGTAGTTTATCATTAAAGCATACAACATACAAGGCAAATAATGTACTAAAATATAGAATTATAGCCACACATCAATACCCCACACTTAAACATTTCTCGTCCTAGAGCAATCAAACTACACTTATAGACACAACCTTTTTAAGCAATCCCCTTAACTCATCACTCCAAGAATCTTTAAAATAGTCTAAGCACAAAGGTGTAATATCCTCACCTCAAGATTTGACTCATAAATACCATGCCTTATTCACAATTCACTTACTTACTCTAACATGGAGGTCAATGACATTTCTTTTCCTTTATGAATCACGTGCCCTCACCCAACAAAGAGCTTAGTTCCACACACAATGAATTTTAAGAATGTAGGAACTCAATATAGGAAAAATTCACCCGCTCTTAGAAATAACGTTCATATGCCACAAATGATGCACCATATGCTTGCTCGTAGTGTAAGACTCTACTAATCGAGCTCATTCAGTCTAGGATCAAGTAGGACTTTAATTGGTTGTACTATAGGCTGCGGGTCGGGTATGATATATTTGGATATGAGTGACTATACTTTCCTTAAGCACTTTAATATATATACTTTAATACTACAGCCCATACTTATGTTAAACCAGAATTCCACCTTCACTACAATTTATATCACCCCATACTTCTTTAAGCACAAGTATATCACTAGCCACCACCATCAAGAATTATTTTTTTCATACAATACATCTATTTTTTTTTCTTTCAATCCAAGTGGCTTTTATTGACATATTTTTTTTCAAACGGTGCACCTTTCTCCTTATTTCATTTGTTCCACTCAAAAGACAAATCACCATCCCACACTTTAACCTTTACTTAATTCATCACAATTCAAGTGCTCATGAGAGGTGACAAGGTTCAAATATATGGTCGATTCACACAAAGGGGTACGACTTGTAATGTGGTTACCAAAGAAACAAGATTATAGGCTCAAAGGGGTTAACAACGTTACATGACATTCATGCGGGTAAACTCTATATATCTAGCTCAACAAAGAAACGCCTATATCACTTTCCAGACTAAACAAGACTACCATTTTGCTTTGCACACACGCGGGGCAAGTTCTAGACATCAAATGCAATGCACTGAATACATACAAAACTCACGCAGACATGGCACATAACTCACTCAGGATTGGTTTTATCACGACAGTCCAGTCAGAGCAGTCGAGCAAAATTAAGAATCTACAATTTAAGGTACTTATATCAGAGTCAAAAATTGAGCCTAAGCGTCATAACCAGAGTACTAACTATTCTCAAGGCGTAACAAAGTTAAGAGATATCGCTGCAATTTAATTCATAGCCTAGTGATTTCTACTCCTAAAAATTAAAACTAACTACACCTGATTCAATTAAAACCCTTAGAAAAGAACCGCGGCCGAAAGAAAAACCAAGGGGAAATTACTACACTACCTACAAGAAAATCTTTTTTTTTCTTTAGACTTAATTACCTCAAGAAAGTTGTCTAGGAGATCCATCGTCGGGAAGATTCCAATTTTTCATTTTTTCAGACGACATTAACTAAAAACAAATAAAACTATCATCCCATATAGATGGGCCATAAAACTCCAATATATCCCTCTCCGCTACAGTGGCCAGCCGTCCCCCTATCCGCAGCTGCAAATCCATCATCCCATATAGATGGGCCATAAACCTATCATCATGAGCATTGTGCTCGGCACCTGTCAATGCCATCACCTGTCAATGATGGCATGGCAATCGCTCCCTTCACCCAGACGCTAGTAATGTCAGTTTGTCGTAGGGGCTGATCAATGATGTGGTCGAACGTTGGCTCCTCCTCAACCTCTTCATCTCTTAAGAACTGAGTCAACATATTTGAAAAAGGCATTCGATCAATCCTCTTACTCGTTCTTACTAGAGACATTCGGTAGCGAATCAAATGACCTACATTTACCCTCTGACCCGTTATGAGGAAATATAGCACACACGTCCTCTCACCGGCTAATGAGCGTGTCATGATTGCAAGTTAGGAGCCGTGCATTAATCAGTTTCAACCATAATTGAGCCTCTGCCCTCATCTTCTTCTTGGGGAATTTCCTGTGCCGATTTGTTTTCTTATCCCAAACCCAAGCTGCCATCGAATTGACACCACAAAGAATGTGTCTCAACTCTCGATATGTAGGGCGAGCGATGAAGTAGTCCAATGGCTCATGAGGCACTTCCGGAGAACCTAAGAAATTACATATTATCGTGGCTGAAAAATCTATCAACCTTCCACGAATCGGCACCAGTTGTTCAGTATCCTTTGGATCAAACTCGGCATAGAATTCCTGAACGAGATTAAGATTTATATTCCTTGTGTTTTTGAAGACATAACTCAACCCCAACTCATTGATGCCTCTCCAAATTGCTTGGTACTTGGCTTGCAGGCGACACTCATGAATAGCAGCTTCTGGATGTACATGTTTTGGCCTATAACGCCGGTACCAATCCTTAGTGTGTGAGGGTATGCATTTGAGTCCAAACTCACGATGTCCTTGAGGTTGTGGACGAGTGGCTGCTATAGCTGC
>AWOL01S0006899.1:0-11157 GCA_000715115.1 Nicotiana otophora | reverse complement strand
AGGAGATGCTGGTTAAATGCTCCACCTGCTAAAGCATCAATATTGGCCTTTAAGCCGTCTGCCAGTCCCATGTAAAACCTCTGCCCCAACATCTGATCTGGAATGCCATGATGTGGACATTTAACCAGCATCTCCTTGAACCTCTCTCACGTTTCTTGTAGTGTTTCTATTGGTCTCTGTCTGAAGCTCAATATTTCATCAATTTGTTTGGTAGTCTTATTGGGTGGGTAGAACTTGTTCAAAAATTGCTTGACTAATTCCTCCCAAGTAGTGATGGAGTTTATGGGGAGTGAATTAAGCCAAGTCTGAGCTTCTCCTGACACAGAGAATGGAAACAATAACAGCTTTATTGCCCCCGGTGTCACATTAGGCTGCCTTTGTGTGACACATATCGACAGGAAATTCTTCAGATGCTGCTGAGGATCTTCAATGTATGACCTTGAGAACAATCCTTTTTTCTGCAACAAATGTAGCATGTTGTTTGTGATTTGAAATGATTCCGCTTGTATCTGAGGGACTGCAATTGCGGTTGCCAGATTTTTGGCGGTGGGTTGTGCCCAGTCATATAATGATGCTTCTGGAACAAGAGGCACCACACCCTAATTGTTTGGGTCATTCTCATTGTTTCTGTTGTTTGGATTTTCTACTCCGTCATCCATGTCTTGTTCGATTTGTTTTGTTGAGTTTTGTTGATGTTTTCCCTTCTTGTTTGCACGATTCAGTGCCTTGAAAACTTTCTCAGGATCTGATAATGCATCGAACAATTCACCAGTTCTTGAGGAGTTTCTAGGCATGCACCTTTAGCACCCAAGACTACAAACGTTAGAATTTCAATGTATTTGGTTTACAATGAAGAAAATTTACTACACTAAGAATTCTAACAATTCTTTTAGCTGCGATTAATAACACCGTTAATGTCCCCGGCAACGGCGCCAAAATTTGATCACGCCCAACTATGCCTTGTAAAAAAGACTTAGCGGTTGTTGCAAATATATTCCGGTTAATAAGTTCGGAGTCGAGTCCCACAGGGAATTAACCTATTAAACACAGCTACTAGACTTGCACCAATTCACGCAATCAATCTTCAAAAATATTAAAGTAACAAATTTGATGTTTACTTACTAACTACGAACGACAAATCTATATTAACGTAACAGAAAAATCATCCTCCAATAGGTTCCATCAAAACCCTAAATTAGGAGTTTAGCTACTCATACTCATAGTCATAATATACCAGATGTTTTGCATAATTAAATTACAAAGTAAAGATGAAAGGATGTAGAAATCAATGATTTTATCTCCCAACTATTGTTTCACGAGCTATCCTTGCCTCCGGTTGCAAAACCTCCTTCAAAAGTGGTGTTTTATGTCTATTTATATGTGTAGAAAAAGAGCTAAATGACATCGGCCAAGTCCTAGTCAAACCAGGAGATTTAATAAGCCTTCAAATTTCGGAGTGTGCGCGCCTCGGACCTCGCCTCGCGAGGCTTCAGACGAGCATGACCTCGCGCCAGACCTGACATTGCCAGCCTTAACGTGAGGTGGACCTCGCCTCCTGCCTCTCCTAGACTGCTCCTACGCAAGCTAAAAGCCTCGCCCAGCCAGCTCCCATGCGAGCTATTAAGCTTGCTTCGCCAGCCTTCTCATTTATCTGATGTTCACTTCTTTCTTTCTTCTTTTCAAATGTTTTCTAGCACGCTTAAGACTTTAATTACTCATTTTGCTATACTTTCATCTCCAATTCACCTACATATAAAATAAACTCCATTACGCGCAAATAAAGTATAGTTTATCATTAAAGCATACAAAATACAAGGCAAATAATGTACTAAAATATAGAATTATAGTCATAGATCAATGACCTTAATGAATGAAATTATATATTGACTATTATATAAATGGTCAATATAACTATGAATCACAACGATGTAATTAACATAGGCCATATGAATAAATCCTTAGTCAATGGACTTATATGGTTACTATAGGCCGATACGTATGATCTTAATGAATGAAATTATATATTGGCTATTATATAAACGGTCAATATAACTATGAATCGCAACGATGTAATGAACATAAGCCATATGACTACAATCTTAGTCAATTGACTTATATGGTCGTTATGAATAACTACAGGCCGATACGTATGACCTTAATGAATGAAAGTATATATTGGCTATTACATAAACGATCAATATAACTATGAATCACAATAATGTAATTAACATTAGCGTAGTATATGACTAAAACCTTAGTCAATGGACTTATATTGTTGCTATGAATAACTAGTGGTCGATACGTATGACCTTAATGAATGAAATTATATATTAGCTACTATATAAATGATCAATATAACTATGAAGCGCAACGATATATTTAACATAAGTTATATGACTACAACCTTAGTCAGTGAATTTATATGGTTACTATGAATAACTAGTGGCCGATACGTAAGACCTTAATGAATGAACTTATATATTGGCTATTATAGATGGTCAATATAACTATGAAGCGCAACGATACAATTAACATAGGTTATATAACTACAACCTTAGTCAATGGATTTATATGGTTACTATGAATAACTAGTGGCTGATACGTATGACCTTAATAAATGAAATTATATATTAGCTATTATATAAATGGTCAATATAACTATGAAGCGCAACGATATAATTAACATAGGTTATATGACTACAACCTTAGTGAATGGATTTATATGATTACTATTAGAATCTACTTATTATTATGGTTTGAATTAAATAATTTAACAATTGAGATCAAAATTAACATTACACATGGACACTTAATTCATTAATTTTTCATAATTAAATTGCTAATTAGGTCCCAAATCTAACAATTGATGTCAAAATTAACATTACAAGGGGACTAAATATGTAAAATACATATTTTAATTTTCAAATTTGCATTTTACTAAACTTTATGTAACGACCCGGTTGGTCGTTTTGACAGTATTAGCCTTGAGCCCCTATTTATTGCTCCCTCTATTTCATTATGTGGTTACGTGACTTGATGGGAGGTTTGGTTTTGGTTTCTGAGTGAAATGGGATACATCGTCCCTAAATTGGAAGTTTAAGTTCTAGGAATTGACCGTAGTTTGAATTGTGTAAACACGACTCCGGAATGGAGTTTTGATGGTCCCAATAGCTTCGTAGGGTGATTTTGGTCTTAGGAGCATGTCCGGATATTGATTTGGAGGTCTGTAGGTCATTTCGACGCCAAATGACGAAAGTTGAAAAGTTCGATGATTTTTGGAGAGTTTGATCGGGAGTAGACTTATTGATATCGGGGTCGGATTTCGATTTCAGAAATGGGAGTAGGTCCGTCATATCAATTGTGACTTGTGTGCAAAATTTGAGGTCAATCGGACTTGATTTGATAAGTTTCAGCATCGGATGTAAAAGTTAAAAGTTTTAAAGATCATTAGGCTTGAATCGAAGCACAATTCATGTTTTAGTATTGTTTGATATGATTTGAAGGCTCAACTAAGTTCGTATGATGTTTTAGGACTTGTTGATATATTCGGACGGGGTCTCTGAGGCCTAGGGTGTGATTCGGATTGAATCCGGAATAAATTTTGGACTTGTGAAAATGTTGAAGCTCCCAGTTCTGGTGTCATCGCACCTGCGGAGGGATTGGCCGCAGGTGCGGACTCGCATATGCGAGCAATGGAGCACAGAAATGGAAATGGGCAGTCCAGGCAAGACTCACAGGTGCGGAACAGTTTTCGCAGAAGCGGCTTCGCTTCTGCATTGGGGAGATGCGCACGAGTGACTGGGTCGCAGGATACACGTTTGCCGCGGGCGCGCATGTGCACGTGCGGCCCTATTCTCGCAGAAATGGACCCAAGGGACTTGAGTGAAGTCCGCACCTGCGAGAAATTTCGCAGATGCGGCTGTGGGTTCGCAGATGCGAAATCGCTGGGCAGAAAAGTCCTAAGTTCGAGGGTTTGATTTCATTATCCATTTTTGGACATAGAGAGCTCGGTTTGTGACGATTTTTTGAGGATTGTGCAAGGAAATCAGTTGGGTAAGGATTCTTAACTCATTTTTGATTAATTCCCACGAATCTATTGTTATTTTCTTCATTTAATTAGTGTTTCTAGTTGGAAATTTGCAGAAAAAATGGGAAATCTTCTTACGCTAAAATTTGGGGATTTTGAGGTAATTTGAGGTCAGATTTGAGTAAGTCTTGTATGGTTGGATTCGATATCGAATGAATGTTCGGATTTAATAATTTCAGTCGGGTTCCGAGACGTGGGCCAGGGTTGACTTTTTGGGACGGTTTTTCAATTCTTTGCTAAAGTCATAGTTTCATCATTTAAATTAGTTTCTTATAGTTATATTTATAGTATTTAATTGTTTTTGCTAGATTTGAGCCGATCAGAGTTGGAAAATCAAGGGAAAGGCCTTCTTATTGATTGATCGAGCGAGGTTTGAGGTAAGTAACTTGTCTAACCTTGTGTGGGGGAAATTCCCCTTAGGATTTGGTACTGTTATGGTATTTGCAATACGTGAAGACCATGTACACGAGGTGACGAGTACATACTCGGGAAAAATATTGAAAAAACCGATTTTTGCTAAATAGTTCCTCTTTATTCCCTTAATAGAGTTACTCCAGCACGTGTAGTCATCATGTTTAGCCTAATGTCACATGTCTATGTGTCTTATCTCTTACTTGTAATTTGTGAAACATGATTAGTTGAATTACCTATTTTCTTGATTTCATATTCATTCTTTAACTGTAGGATTCCTTGCTATAATTTCATCATTCCAATTGTTATGTGTTGTTTTAGTGATTTTTGGTTGAGATGACTGTTTGGTTGTGGCACGAGGTTACTGCCGTACGGAGTGTAATTATGGCACGAGGTTTCTGCCATGCGGAGTGTTATTGTAGCACGAGGTTTCTGCTGTGCAGAGTGTTATTGTGGCACGAGGTTTCTACCGTGCAGAGTGTTATTGTAGCACGAGGTTTCTGCCGTGCGGAGTGTTATTGTGGCACGAGGTTTCTGTCGTGCGGAGTATTATTGTTGCCCGAGGTTTCTACCGTACGGAGTGTTATTGTTGCACGAGGTTTCTGTCATGCGGAGTTTTATTATGGCACGAGGTTTCTGCCATGCGGTTATCATTATTTGCACGAGGTTTCTACCGTGCTATTGTGAGATATTTACTTTGGGACTACAAGGCGGTACCTCGGGAGTGCCCCGGTTATTTACCTCTATTTGTTGTATTGTGTTGTTGTTGTTGTTGTTATCTTCTATGAATTTCTAGTGCTACACGTCTCTGTCATTTTATCACATCTTTATATCTTCTACCTTGTTTTTCCTATTATTTCCAGTAGGGTCCTGACCTGACTTTGCCACTACTCTACCGAGGTTAGGCTTAGCACTTCCTAGGTACCATTGTGGTGTACTCATACTACTCTTCTGCACATCTTTTTGTGCAGATCAAGGTTCTTCCTACCAGACCAGGTATCGGTGAGCTAGCCCGTATGTGGAGACTTCAAGGTATATCTGTCAGCGTCCGCAGACCTTGGAGTCCCCCTCTATCTTTATAATGTTGTTTTCCTTATTCTCGTTAGACTCTGATGTATAGAGACATTTAGCGTTTCTCTTTAGATCTTGTGACTTATTTCTACCGGATTTTGGGAGTTATAACTATTTTGAATCGCAACTTTCATTTACTTCAGATGATGAGGTTTGAGTTTCAGCTTTATATTCAGTTATTCCATAACATTGTTATTTTTACCTAATCTTAGAGACTAAGTATCGTCACGACATCCTACGGAGAGAAATTGGGGTCGTGATACTTTATGGTAAAATATGACTTTTTGAACGGTTGGTCGTGTATATATACACATTCACCTACACAAACCTAAAGACATAAACATACACTTTTACACAAACCCTAGAAAACCAACTATGGAATCCTCTCCCAGCTCTGCCAAACGATCCCTATCTTATTCCTCTTCTGATAATAACTAGGAAGAGCATAATCCAACATTTGAAGTGCTTATGAAAGATTCATACATCAATCACGACTATCTAGTAAATGAGTTTGTTTTTTTATAAATAATTAAATCATTAACCTCCGACAATGTGCCTTTGTTTTATGGGGGGGTTGGGCTAAATGAGTTTCTTACTATTATTTTTTATATCTATATCCAGATAAATATATGCATTGGTATGAAATGTCATAGGTAGAACGATTACGAGAGCAATACTGGATGAAATGCAATACGTGTATCAATACCTAGGGTAGGTTCAAAGGTAGGGTTACAAAATAGTGGTTGAATATTGGTTAAATTTTCGGTGGAAAAATTGGTTGAATGTAAGGGTTGATGGTAGGGTTTTAAATACCAAGATAGGGGTTGAAGGTAGGGTTTTAAGTTGCAAACTGGAAACTTTTTCGTTTTTAATAATTCAAGACGTGAGTATTTTAGTTTTTAGTTTTGTACTTATTTTAATCTTGTCAAGTCTTTCACTTCTGTGCTAGTTGCAACTAGTCACATTTTGTTAGTCTAGTCCTCTAAATTCAAAGCAAGTAACAATAAAATGAAACTTTTAACAATGGCAATTATAATACCACACGTTTAAGCTCATTATAAACAAAGTCAATAAATTCAAAACAAATATATCTCAAATCAAATTAACTAAGTTCCAAACTTAAATTATCTCAAACTAAACGGTCAAGTCTTCCACTTCCCAGTTTGCTTCATTGTTTAGATCAGGCAAGCTACTCTGTGGTGGTACTATTGCACCATCTTCCTGTAATTAGAGTAACGAAGACTAATAAGTATAAGCAATATATTTATGTAAAAAAAAATTAATCAAATTTGTTATACTTTACCTCAATTCCTTCCGCTAGCCGAGGAGTTTCACCACTTCTACCGCCACATCCACCACGACTTCTACCACCACCTCTACCCCTCCTATTACCTCTAAATTCATTTCCACCACCCATTTGTGAACTTCTAAAGTATGAATCAATTTTCCCTCTATATCTATTCAACCTTGGACGTCCACGAGAAGCTACGTATCCAGGATCTCTTATATTTCTTCCTTCACCCTCACCCTCACCATCACCATCACCCTCACCCACACCATTATATATATATATATCTTCCAATTCCCAATTTGAAACTATCATATCATCATCCCAATTCAAAAGGTCATGCTTTAATCTGTTCAAATCATACTTAATATATTACCTCATCACTTTAGTGTCCAATGCAATATAACAAACCCGTTCAAAATACTTTAATAGTTCCCTGTACATCATGTAATCAGAAGTCATACGTGGGTAACCTCCTAGAAAGAAACTTTTCAAGTGTGGACGAACAACATCTCTTCTCCACCTTTTCAATATATACCTCCCATTAATATTTTCAATCCTCTTATGAGACAACACCTTAAGTATATGGCAATATAGAATACCTCTTGTTTCAAACCACTTGCAGCTGCAACTTAGATATTCACCAATAGGTGTATATTTAATCGTGAAGATAAATGGTTCTCTAGTGTTAAAACTCCTTAGCGAATAATCTGTTATAATGTATTTCTCCACTCCAGGATTTGCTTGATGATCTTTAGGGGTGCTGATTTCACAATGGTATAGTTTTTTTAACTGTACTTGAAAAAATTCAAATACTTCACGAATATAACATGCTTGAAGTTTTCCTCCCATGCGAATTCAGACAAACATTTTGGTTCAAAGCACCTTGACCTATATTCATCTTCCAATTCTTTCTCGAACTTATCTCTTATGGCTAACTCATATTGCTAAACAAATAGCTTCAAAGTACTTTAGCGGGTGATAAATCCATCAAAGAAAGCATGCATTCCTTCACTTCTTTGTGTGGACAACATCCTAGCCCAAAAGTGGTCATTTAGGTATACATGAACCCATTTTTCCTTATCCAAATAAAGCTTATAAAACCAATCCATTCCATATAAGTTATATTTTGTAATATACTCAGTCCATCTTCTCTCAAACTCAGCAACATTAATGCTATCAAGGACTAAAGCCTTAAATTCTGCCTTTGCAATCTTACCATCAAGAACTCCGCTTAACTTCATAGCCAGCTTTGTGAATATATGTCATATACAATATCTATATACCGTATTTGGCATCAATGCATTGATGGCAGTCTTGATACTATCATATTGGTCAATCATGATAGCTAATGGATGAAAATTGTTTAGAGCCCCAAGCCATGTATAGAACACCAATTTATAACTTATTATATCATCACTAGACATAAGAGCGCATCCCAAAAGTATGAACAACAAATGAAGCAAATGGCATATTGTATCACTTCACAAGGTATGTGGTATCAAGGCCTATTACATCATGGAACTCCTTATATACAACATTAGAGTATGAATGAAGCCATACGATATTTCGAAGTTGACCAAAACTATCCACATCTACGGAGTAGTAAAATTTCCTATCTTTTTGCTGCATGTCACTGAAGAACTTGAGTAATGACTGTGCATCCTCTTCTTGCAATTGAAGCATTCTACTTTTCAAAATATAATTTCTACAGTCTTTTGATATACAACCCAGATTTTCGAGGCCACCAACAAGTACTTCAGCGACTCTTATAATTGTCGAGGGTCTTAAGCCAGCAATATCTTTGGCTATAAGAGCTCTCTTAAGAGACTTACTAAGTGATCTGTGTCCAGCCATCAATCGCGATAGTGTTGGTTCCAATTGATGATTATATTTTTTAATCACCTTTGAAACACGCCATAAATCATTCTCCTCCAAAATTCCATTTATTCTAGCACGACAGTTCCTCCTTTCGGTAACATGCTTATTCCTTGGTTTCCTAGACTTATCACAACCAGTTGCACATACCTTACAATATCACCACCTTTTTTGTTTGATGTTCTTTTGACAATGCAAAATCCTGATAATCTTGCATGTTATTTGTAAAAATCAAACATAACATCCTTACTATTGAACCATATTCCAGTAATTGGACCTATTACTAGATCTTCTTCATTGAACTCATTAGACATTTCCTTGTTCTATCCACCTTCTCCCTCTTACTCTAAATAATGGTCGTAATCACCATCATCATCGTCGTCAACATGATCTTCTCCATCATTGAAGTTGTCGTCTGAATCTATGTTGCCCCACTCATCTTCATTCATCAAACTGTCGTCTGAATTCAACCCTAACGATATGTGTAATGCATTCCTTAGTTGCTCTGACCTAGTTTCTACGTTGTTATTCGGGTTTAATAGCTCCAAACTGATTTCTTGATTAGCATTCATATTTAGGTTAAAGGAAGGATGGTGAATTATGTGTTTAATGAAAGCTCTCTTATCATATGTATATGGTATAACAAGATTACTCGAATATATATACCGTATAAATATTCGAAAAACAATATACGTATACATACAAAAGCTTTTGATCTTCCCATCCGTATAAATTTTATTTTAAAAAAAAATACATAACAGTATACGTATAGATACAAATACTTTTGATCTTCCCATGAGAGAATGATGATTTTATGGGATCAATATTTTGGGTTAATCAATAGTTATTAGCTTGTTTGGGAGGAAAATATTTTGGAGAAAAATAATGGTTGTTAGCCAAATATGAAATCAAGGGTTTTAAGGGTATTTCACGGGTGTGGCCATCGTTGGGCATTATGAGTATGGCCAAATAGCAGCACTCATTTTATTTTAGGGTAATTGCTCCTGTCTTTGTGTCCCTTTATATAATCATTAACTTATGGGCACTCTTACTAAAAAAATTTAAGCACGAGGTCTTGTACTCTTATGGTTGCATCAATGTTTGAATATCAAAATTCAATTATATCTAAAGATGAAAAGGGTCTATCACAACTCATTGCCTATATTGTTGTTTTCTTTAATTAAAATAAAACTAAAATAAGAAGCTTACGATTTGGGTCCTTTTCTACAATTCTACGTTATATGGGCCATCCGAATAATCATTAATGAAGATATCGCCGCGTCCAGCATCTTTGGACGGTTTCGGCCCCGATCTTTCCATTTTGTCATCGACCTCAACTTTCTCTTTTGCAACACGAAATTCGACGATAATTGCTGTCCTCTATAGGCACGGAAAATATATCATTAGTCAAATCCATACTCTCTCCGTTTCAATTTATGTGAACTTATTTTTTTTAATTCATATCAAAAAGAATGATCGCTTTCCCTATTTGGAAACAGTTAGCTTTATGCGATGATTTATAGCCATATAAAATATATGTGACTCATTTTACACCACAAGTTTAAAAATCTTCTTTTTTTTCTTAAACTTCGTACTCAGTCAAATAAGTTCACATAAATTAAAACGGATGGAATAATAATTTTGATCATTTAAATAAATAAAACAATAATCACAACTGTTATTGTATAATTTTTGTACTATAGCTAATTATGGTAGATGAAAATTGTTACTTGTCATATAACTATTCATCTAACTAATTTTAGTGTACATGATTTGCATGTGTTTTTTGCGTGTATCAAAAAATGTATGAAATGTAGAATAAAAATAAATTATATGTAATAGTAGTTGATATCGAGATAATACAACATTTCCTTAAATTCAAAATAAATATTTTAGTGTATCAATATTTTTACTTAAGCGGACATATTTATCTAATAATATAGATAGATATACATATAAATGTCTTAAAACATTTTTAAAACTTAAATTTATAACTTTATGCACGTACATTGCATCGTATTTTGTGTTATTACAAGATTCAAAAGTAAAATATTAATTGAAAGATATATATACCACATTTTAAAAGAGAATTTTTCATATACTTTTTAATAAATAAAATCATATGTAATCTAAAGTTTCAGTAAGATAGAAGCATATAAAAGACAATAAATTATATTTGAAAATTTGTTAGGAGCGAACTCACAACAACTTTTACGAAGGAGTAATGGCGGTTCGTTTCTTTGATATACTTGGAAGTCTTATACAATATTTTCTTAAAAACAATTCTTAATATGTGTTTTCGAAAATATGCAATTATGTTGTACATATAAGATAAGTAAGACTGAATTATGTAAAAAAAAATTAATTAATTTAGACATTAAGAGGCAAATTCACGGCATAAAAATCTATAAGGAAATAAAGA
>AWOL01S0006898.1:255830-307963 GCA_000715115.1 Nicotiana otophora | reverse complement strand
ACCTTACTCAACCGAGTACCAACGTAACGTATCTTTCTTATTACATCATCATATACACGTGACGTACGAGCCTAATAGGACAACATGATCATTTATAAACTCAAAATATAAGCCGACATGGATGTACAATCTTTCACGTACACGACATATCTCTAAAAGTCTCTAAGAGTACATAAATATTATAAAGGTCGGGACAGAGCCCCGCCATACCAAACCATACACATCTAAATCATATTGACCAAACAAGAAACTTCGGAGCAAATGGAGTGCACCAATATCTTCTGTTGAGCTGATCGCCTACTTGGAGGACTCTCGACCTGTCTATCGAGACCTGCGAGCATGAAACGCAGAGTCCCCAGGCAAAAGGGACGTCAGCACGAAATAATGTACTGAGTATGTAAGGAACTATACTGAAAGCTGAAACTGAACTGATAATATAATAACTGAAAGCAACTGGAAGTCAATGATAATCTGAAGATATGCTTACCTGTTGATACTGACTCAACTCTCTCAATATAGTAAGTAAAATAGATGTCCGGCCTTATAAGGCTCGGTATATATATAACTGCTCTACCGTAGTAGGCTCGCTCAAAGACGCTCGACCATACTAGGCTCTGTATCGCGGCCAACTAGGCTCGCTCATAGGCGCACGGCCACGGTAGGCTCGGTATATAACTTACCATCTGATCAGAGGTTGTCCAATAGGGGCCTGCCCATCGATTATAGTTCAATGGTAATGAAAATACTGTAATACTGTATATATAGACTTTCTGCTCTCTTGACTGGAAGAAAGAAATACTCAATTGAATATTGTACTTACAAGACTAGGAAAATTATACGCAAATTTCGGGACATGAATTTTTTCTTTATACCTCGTTATCAAACTTGTGTAATTACGAGATCATGCAAAATGAAGGAAGTGCTTAGCCTTAACATACCTGAGCCGGTTCTCCGGACAATTCCTCTAACATACGAAAATTGTGACAAAACACGTGATGGCAAGACCGGAGTAGGAAAAATCCGTATGATATTCTTGAAAAAGATTGCACCGTACTCCGTTATAATTGCAAATTTCATGCTTTATTGCGTTATGAAGTCTCAAACGAATTCTTTGAGTTCAATCCGTCACTTTGCCAAATATTTCCATGTTTCATCTAATGATGTAGGGAGATTATATCTTTATCAAAATGAGTGGGCCCCACTTTTTGGATTACTTGGCCAAACAATTTTCAAATCTTTCCACCTAGCTTTCAAGACTTGCTTAGTCATTATTTAATCCTTACTTGCTGGCACGTTTTTGCCTCTTAGGCTTATCCAAATCCAAGATCCTAATTAAGTATTCACTAATTATTAATCTCCCACTAAAATTAATAATTATCCGATTATCCACATAATTAAGAATTATCTCAAATTACATAAAATACTACTCACTTTTAATACACTTTATACACCTTACTATCATAGCCATATGGTACCTTGTATGGTACTAGTCCATAAATATCTTGTATTATCGCTGGGCCCGTATTTCAACCCAAATCGACAACCTTTAATGAAACTCATTTTCTTCTATTTGCTTACCTTCTCTCCTTCACGAATTTACTCACCATGTGTTTGAAATAGCATAATGCTTATAATCTCAAGAAAATCTCATCCCCGAATTTACGTCGATTAACTTACGACGAAACTTTAACACACGAAAATGCGGGATGTAATAGCTCATTTCCGAGCTTCCATCAATTTACTTATGGCGTACTTTCACGTACGAAAATATGGGGTGTAACAATTGGGTTCTCAAATTATACCCATCACAATGTTAGATGTTTACCTTACTTAAATTTGTTATTATGTTTTTCTTTAACAAATTCTATATTTAATTTATTAATTTAACTTATGTTTAGTTTTGTTTTAAAATAATACTTTTACTCAATTGTATTGATTTCTAAACTTAACCCATCTTATACTATATTTCATACAAATTACATATTATTTTACTTTACTTGATTTCTAAAATAAACTCATTATTTTATTTGACACCTTACTTTATTCAAGATTGTTATTATCTTTTATGGTGTTTAAATATATCTTTCGTTCATTTAGATTAATATTTATCACGATTGCAAAGTTCATGATAGCACGTGGTCTTTGTCGTGCGAAAGTGATTGTTATGGTGTACTCTACCAAGGTTAGGATTGATACTTACTGGGTACCGTTATGGTGTACTCATGCTATGCTTCTGCATATTTTTGTGCAGATCCAGCTATTCTGATTGTGTTGTTGAGAGTTGCGTCTGCGCGGAGGGAGACTTCAAGGTATACATGCTTGATGTTCGCAGGCCTCGAAGTTACCATCTCACTTCATTATGCTACTGTTAAATTGTAATTCAAAACAATATTATGTTTAGAAATTCTAGTGTGTTTTAGTAGTTCTTATGACTCCGTACTATCGGTTTTGGGAAATGTATAACTATTGGCGGCTTGCGGCTATGTATGTTATTTAATGATTTATGATAAATGATTAAATAGTTCAATTCTGTTATTAAATCAGCATGTGTTAGGCTTACCTAGTTTTAGAGACTAGGTGCCATGACGACATCCTAAGGTGGAAAATTGGGGTCGTGACATGTTCTTGTTAGGCACTTCAACTACATTCAAAGTGTTTATTAAACACAAAATGGTGACATGGCAAAATAAGTGTTACTCGCTTTCATTAGGAGCATGAGTTGATAAAAATCATATTTTTTCTTTTTTTGTCCCTTAAAACTCATGTTGAATTTTTCTATCCACCTGCCTGTTTCCACACCAAGATCGGCATGATAAAACATCCACCAGCTATTGTCCTCCTTCTTCTTCACATATTAATTTCTTCTCCTGTGTAAATATTTGTCTTTCTTCTCAAGTTATTTTTATAGTTCCTCTTCACATCAAGAGAAAGAGTTTAACTGGAGAAGGTTTTATATATTTATTAATTTCTTTTTCATTCTTTTCGATGCTTTAATGAGTTTTCATCGACAATCATGGCGTCTCCAGCGGCAAAAAAATAGAAGAAGGATTTTTTAGTAGAGATTCATGACGTATTGGGTAAAATACATTACGATACGTGGCCACCTAAGAAGAGGACACATGGAATAAAAATCGAAAGGATAGAAAACCGGGCACAATTACCTCGTGCGTCACCGAGAAAGGCAAACTCATAAAGGAATTAAGCATGTTGCGCCTACTGGCATTTAATGAAGAATATTCCACAGTATTAAAACGGCTCATTAAAGAAATTCAAGCATTTATGTTTACCGTTAGGTTTTCATTATCACACTCCAATAATTGTCATTAGTGGTGGGCCCGACCATTATGCCCACAGAGCTATAAATAATAGGCTCAATTATCATTGTAAGGAACGGTTTTTATTGGAATACATTGACTAAATTCTACACAACAATATGATTTCTTTTCTCGCTCTTTCTCTCGCTTGTGAATCTTATCATAATTGTGTCCGGAAATCTTATTCCCGGGCTCTTCGAATCTATCATTTCATCTACATTTTGAGCTAAGTATATTACATCTCAATCGATTAGTTCATTATCTTTGGGATCAAATTGATTCATCTGTCTAGAAACCACGAATAAATTCAACTGTACCATTTTACGGGCAAACAGTTTGACGCCCACCGTGGAGCCTAGATAATCGTGTGGTTAAGTTGATCCTTACTTCTTTCACTCACAAGCTTCGATCATTCTTGTCTTAGCAAGATCACAAAAAATGGCAATCAATACCATCAATAACCCTCGCGATCCTGTGGTTCAAGGGGAAAATCCCCATTCCGAGAACTCAATCAGCGACACTCGCAATGAGGGGGAAGATGCCACACTGGTGTATGACGGGCGGTACCCCAGACAAGTACGGGAGGTGACTCCAGATGATGCTGACTAAGGGTACGTAGCAGATGCGGTAAGGATCTGGCAAAAACAACATGCAAGCATTCTAGACCACCTCACACGGCAGGATCAAGTTATGACGGAGTTAAAACATGCGCTATCAGGCACTTCAAATAATGCAAATGGGCGAGATCCAGCACCTTTCATCGTTCCTACAAACCAAACAACGTAAAGAATCGACAACAACACTCCCAGGGGCGATGCTGGCTCCGACGGGGCTGGGGGAGTAGATCTGGCCTCAACAACGATGACGATCCATTCAAGGAGGAACTTTTGCGGTTCATGAAGGAAGTAAACACCTGCATGGACCAAATCCCGGGCGCTCCCTCAGTGTTGAAAGGTCCGAGCTCAAAGAAATACATCCAATTATTGTACAAGCTGAGTGCGGCCCCGAAACTGATACCAAAACGGTTCAGAATGCTTGAAGTGCCAAAGTACGATGGAACTTCAGATCCACAAGAGCACATCACCACCTACACAATAACTGTGAAAGGAAATGATCTAGCTCCTCACGAAATTGAGTCCGTATTATTGAAAATATTTTGTGAGACTCTCACGAGGGGAGCCTTGATGTGGTACTCATTATTGCCTGAGCATTCCATATATTCCTTTGAAATGCTCGTGGATTCAGTCATCAGGGCCCATGCCGGTGCCAGAAAGGTACAAGCCCGAAAAGCTGACATATTTAGGATCGCGTAAGGAGAATCCGAATTATTACGAAGATTTGTTAGCCGGTTCCAAAAGGAAAGGATGTTATTACCGGCTGTCCCAGACGAATGGGCAGTTGAAGCGCTCACCAAGGGTTTAAACCCGAGAAGTTCAGATGCTTTCCGTAAGTTAAAGGAAAGTCTTCTCGACTTTCAAGCAACAACTTGGGTAGATATCCATAACCGGTACGAATCAAAGATTAGGATCGAAGATGATCAAGTTGACTTCCCGTCATCAGCAAAGGGATGGGAGAAGAACAATGAAAAAATGAAAGACGATCTCGACTCAAATAGAGGAGTTTCAAGGGGCCGTTTTCTACCCTACGAACAGACGGAAGGTCACGACAGGAGCTTTCATTCGGTGGACACGTTTACCGATAACAGGAGAACTGATCGTGGGCAGAATAACAGATCGCTGCAGGATAGAGAGACCCCGGGGCCACGAGGTCCTTCCTATCCAAAGTTATCAGAATATAACTTTAACATCGGTGTGGTGGAGTTAGTGTCGGCCATGAGAGATATCAAGGAGGTGCGATTCCCGAGACCGATGAGGTCCGATCCCGGCCAGAGGGACCTAACATTATGGTGTGAATACCAAGGCACTAATAGTCACAGGACTGGGGACTGCCGCCACCTCCGTGAAGAAGTGGAAACGCTGTTAAAGAATGGTCACCTCAGGGAATTCTTAAGTGATGGAGCCAAAAACAACTATGGCTGGGACAGTGGAGACACACAAACCCCGAGATCAAGAGGAGGGGAACCTCCACGCCAAATGATCAATATGATATTCAGAGGGAATGAGATTAACAGGATCATCTAATCGGCCACAAAGAAGACAAGAGTATCGATAATCCATAGTAAGAGGCTCCGGGAGGACGATATCACGTTCACGGATGAAGACGCATACAGATTACTACTGCCACACAATAACGCACTAGTAATTTCTTTAAATGTGTTAAGTTTCAAAATTAAATATGTTTTAGTAGATCTAGGAGGTTCTGTCAATATCATACAATGGAGAGTCCTAGATCAAGCTAAACTCACCAGGAGCATCGTTCCGACAACAAAACTCCTTGCTGGATTCAACCTCGTAAGCGTGACAACCCGAGGGGAAATTTTACTACTTACGGATGCCAAGGGAGTAACGAAGACGGATCTCTTCGAAGTAGTAGATGGGGACATGGGCTATAACATCATCCTGGGAAGGCCATGGCTACACGAGATGAAAGTTGTGCCTTCAACATACCACCAATTGCTAAATTTCCAACACCCGAGGGGATCAAGCGGATAAGAGGCGATCAACCGACACAAAGGGAGATGAATGCGATCTTTGTCTCCCATAGCAAGGGAAATAAACCTATGGCATAGCAGTTACCGGAATCGATTTCCGACCCCGAACCAAAAGAAGTTTCCCCGGAGGAAGGAGAGACGGAGCAATATCATGTACCAAGGTATTTTTAGGTACCGCAAGAAACGAACACAATAAAATCTACAGCAGAAGAGCTAGAGCAGGTTGCACTGTTCGAAAAATTCCCTAAAAGGAAATTCCATTTGGGAACAGGACTACACCCGGAGCTCAGGTCAGATTTTATTGAATTCCTTAAAATAACGCCGGTTGATTTGTATAATCGCACGAGGATATGACAGGAATCCAGACAGAGATAGCCGTACGCAAGTTAATCTTGGACTAGAGCATACCTCCGGTAAGGCAAAAGAAGCGCCCTATTGCAGAAGCAAGGAATAGATTCGTCAGAGAAGAGGTAACCCGCCTACTTAAGATTGGTTCAATCTGAGAGGTAAGATATCCGGACTGGCTAGCTAATGTGGTAGTAGTTCCTAAGAAAAATATTAAATTTTACATGTGCGTAGATTATAAAGATCTTAATAAGGCATGCCCGAAGGACTTGCTCTCATTACCAAATATCGATCAAATGATCGACGCTACAGCCGGGCACGAGTTAATGAGTTTCCTTGATGCCTATTCCGGGTACAATCAGATTAAGATGAACTCAGAAGACCGGGAAAAGATTTCGTTTATTACAAATTCTGGTACATACTGTTGTCGCGCCCCTTTTTCTCGCGAAAGCGGGATTCGACACGTGACAACTCTTTTAAAAGAGTGTTAAAACAGAAGAGTTTCCACCTAACGATTTTTAAGGTGCGTTAGGGCACCTATTTTTGCGAATAACTCTATTTGACTAGTCCTCTTACAAAAGATCGGGTAAGGGCTTAAATTACCTCAAAGAGAAAGTGTTAGGCACTCTTCGAGGTCCACAACTGTGGGTCCGGGCCGAACATTAAATTATGTGGATTATGTAATTAGACTAGGTGATCAAATAAGGGAAAATTTAGAAGTCGAAGAATCTTATTTAAACATATGAGGATCAGTACAAATCTTAATGACTACAAGGATACAACTACATCGATCTATGTAAATAACAAATACATAAAGAAAAGGGAGGGGGGGTCCTAAGTTTTTTAACCTAAAGGATCACCCCGTGCAACATAAATAATACTTTGGAATTCCCTTGAGATAGGGTTTGCTCATATTATTCACCGGGCACAGACTATCATCTCCTGCTACCTAATTACTATGTTGAAGTTGTTTACTTAAAGGCGTTCTAATTCAATTCTAACCTGTCTTATGCGTGCATTACCAGTCCCATGCCTATGGTCCAGGAGGCTTTGGACCTACTATTTGGGTGGTTCTAGACTTTACTTAGGGTGCTCAAAATAATAAAAACTAGGAGACATTCAAAACAGGTAGGACTACACATAATAGCATTGAAAGGCTCAAGTTAGCCTCCACACGTAAGCTCAAAATCAAGCGATCAGTCACAGATTTCTTAGACGAGGCAGAACATGATGTTGATTATTAAGTCCTATAGGAAGGATTTCTATGGGATTCTGATTTCCAGTATTATATCTAAGCAGCATTCAGGCAGATTAAAACATTGCAAGTCCTATAGGCATGATTTCTAATTATTCGCGCAATAAGGCAGTGAAATGATCTCAGAATCCAGAATTACATGTGCTAGTTTTATAGGCATGCTTCTTAGGCAAATGATAGTGTCCTATGGACGTGATTTCTAATAGTTGAAATTGATTATATATATTTTTATCCCTATAGGCATGTTATCTAAGTGTGGCAATGCGACGAAGTAAAAAAGTGATTGATCAATTGATTAAAATCCTATAGTCATGACATCTAAAGGAGAAGTGTGTTAAGAGCAATAGAAATAATTGATTGATTAATTGAAACCCTATAGACATGGTATCTAGATGGACAGTAACAAAACATGGTGTTATTTATCCTATAGGCATGCTGTCCATGTGTGCACAATAGTAAACCTAGAAACAAGTGTAGCAAATACTTAAACATACTTTAGACAAGTTGAGTGAAGTGTGTGCGATTTCCTATAAGCATGATTTCTATGAGTGGCAGAATAGGAACATACTAAACAAATAAGGCATGCTAAACGAAATGGCGAATAGAGCACATAGACCATATAATCATACTTTTTACCCTTTTATGTATGCATTAGAATATACCCGTTTCCCCAAATTCTACTAATTTCCCCATTATTTATTATTGCAGATTATTATAGGCCCAAATAGGATAAAATAGTTACAGACTTAATAGGGCGGCTACAGGCTCAAAATACAGCAAATACAGGGTACCCCAGGCTGATTCTGGGTCTTCAACTGAGCTTGGTACTTAAGTGATGAACATGCCCAAACTCTAGGTGGCTGTTAATACGCTTTAGTTTTGAGTACCAAACAGGCCCAACAACAAGGCCCAAAACTTTAAGACAGCTGCCTTGCTTACCCGTGGAATACTAAATAACCGTAGCAACATAATTGACAAGATTGGTACTAGGCAAACTTTTAGACTTAGAAGTTTTCTCTTTTAATGCTATATCTAACAGAGAGAGAGCAAGGATTTCCAGACAAAGACATACAAATAAGGTTACACAAAATCCCTTACAGGCACATATGGTATAAACAAAACAAGTTTCCAATGACAGGTTTGAACATCATAAGCTTGCAAACTATGCCAGATAGAGTTTCAAAGCGAAGCATAGCCCAGAATTAGCCTAAAGGACTTTAGACAATTACCATGAGAATCTAGCAAAGTCATAGACAAGAACAAGTGGATGGCAGTTTTGATATGAAGGTTCTTTAACGTGAAAGCTTAAGGAGAATGTGGTCACAAATAGCATGACAACAAGCTAATGGGTAAAATTTACAACAGTTGTAATTATATCACTTAGTCGAACATAAGACTTAACATATTGAGCATCAATCATAGGTTAAAGGTCCAAAACAACATCAAAACTCATGATATGCAAGAATTAGGTCTTAACCACATATTGAATCTCATCCTAGAAGTGTTAGGCAATATTAACGAGCACAAGAGTGAACAAATCAGGGAGCACACATTAAACAGGGGAAAAACATGTTTAGCTAATAACATGAACAAGAACTAACTCTTAGGGAAGCACTAAGTTACACATGAACGATTCAACAAGAGTCAGAACACATATTGGGCATCAGTTATCACGACAATGTAGAACAAGGCAAGAAACCAAACTCAGATTAAACGACAATAACAAACGCTCGAACACAGGCGTTAGTAGGCAAACCTAAGTAGGCAAAATCAAAATAGGTAGGCCGAACTACTAAGAGGCATGAAGCCTCAAAAAAGAACTTCAAAAACATATAATGGCATGTTGATTCATACAAATTCTTAGAGACATAGATATGCAGAATATGAATACAAACAGAGGGAAAAGGAAATTGCAAGAGTCATAGATACATTGCCAATTATAGGAGAACAAGTAAACAAGAAGGGTGATTTCAGCAATACTTCAGTGTTAATAGCAAACGAACAATAATACCCCAAACTCCCAGTGCGTCAAAGTTCCCAAGGGTTTCAGGTGAACCCCGGGCAGTGCTCGCATTGAGAAAGAGTAACAATCGAATTTTTGATGGCCTTGGCTTTCAGCCGGTCAAGGTCTCAAATTTCAGAATAGTATATAGAATGAGAGAGTAAGAGAGAGACAATAATTAATTTCAGTCTCCGGTCCTCTTTAGGGGAATTAGGGGAGAGGTTTATGTAATGTTGAAATTGAACGAACAAACAAGGAAAATAACCAATTAAGCATAAATAAGAAAAGAAAATATCACATGCAAAATCAGAATCAGTAGAGGAGATGTAGAATCTCAAACCCTAATGGGGTTCAATCGCTTGAAAATTGAATCAAAGGTGCAAATCGCTCCTTGTTGAGCGTATATAGACGGAATCATCATCCAAATTCCTAGAATCGAATCTGCCTGACCCGTTTTGTAGAGGATACTTTCCAAAATCAAGCAAGTACTTAGGTGATACCGTAAAGAAGCAACCAGTAGCGAAGGGACACAAATATGTCAAGCAAATAATGGGTGAATCCTATTGTTAACGAGCTGAGGAGAGGGATTGGAAAGGGCGGCAATTAGGGTTCTTTAGAGAAAGTGGAAGGTTCTAGGGGTTTTAGGGGTGGAGGACGGATAAAAATAGGTTAGGGATTTTTGGGTGAGGGGATATAAAGAGATGGTTAGGTTTATTATGGGCCGTTGATCATTTGAGATCAACGACCATGATCAAAGAGGAAGCAGGGCGGGTTATTTGAAGGGGTACCGACCGGGTTATGAAATTAGAGGGAATCTGGTTTGGGCTGGGGCATTTATTGGGATAAGGTGGGATGATTGGGCCACTAATGTGGTCCGAAATAACTCACAATTGGGCTAAAAACTAAAATACAAGAAAATTGTTAATAAAATAATTTACAAAAATAATTAATAGATAATAAAATATTAATTATGAAATAAAATGATAGAAAATAATGACTTAACATTATAAAAATATAAAAATACTATTTTAGCACAAATAATATAAAAGCAATGTAATTATGCATGAATATAGGTTATTATCGTAAAATTATGTAAATAGCTTAAAGATACAAATATAGTTACATAAAAAATATTCTGAAACATATATGTTGATGCAAACAATAACTTTGGATAATTAAATCATCACAAGATAAATTAAGGGATAATTAATAAATATTTAAGTAATTTAAATGCAAGAAACTTAATTTTAAAGCTCTAAACATTATGGGAAAATTATAAAACTATTTGTATAAATCTAGTAAATTAAGTAATGATGCAAAATAATATTTTGAAAATATATATACTATTTGAAAAATATGAGGGCAAAATTGGGTATCAACAGCTGCCCCTCTTTACCCGAGAATGATGAAAGAATTGTCGGGTAAAGAAACTGATGACCAATTTTGTCCGAAGTGAGTGAGGAATGATGTGTTTTTGAAAAATTGGAGGTCGAACCCTGGTTCTTGAGTTGCCTACATATATCTGGTGTTACGAGAATCAGGCCGTGTGTAGTTTTGGATCCAACGTCGAACGAAACCGATGGAGTTATTGCAAGAGTGGTCGTATGTTTTGAAAAGATTCTTTTGGGTAGGATAGTATCGTAGGTAACGAATATTTAGATAGGGTCACGAATGCAAATTTGGACGTTACGGGTGTATCACAAGGCAGACATTTGATGGTTATAGAATAAAAGGTAGTTAATTACCGGCTGTTAGTTACGTTTGAGGTAGTCAAAGGATGTGAACGAAAATTGGAGCGAAGATTGCTCCTGTTTGTAGAACAGTTACCTCCCGAGTTACCTGCAAAACTTAAAATACGGTGCATGCGAATATATATCGTTATTGCGAAAATTTAAACATGATGCAAATTTCCTTTGGACCATGAAGGTTGTATTTGGATGATGAGGATGATGTCCTTAGACCATGAAGTCTTGGGCCATGAAGCGTATGGTAAGGTATTCGCAGGCCATGGAATGGTGTCCTCCGTCTATGAGGATGGTGCCTCTATACTATGACGCCTTTGAATGATGATGTGCAGTTTCGAGAGATCCTCAGGCCATGGAATGGTGTCTTCAGGCTATGAGGATGGTGCCTTTGGATTATGATGCCTTTGGACAATGTGGCGATGTTTCAACCCATGAAATGCAAAGATGTGGCAATATCGATTGTTTGATATAGAAAATAGGTGATTCTTAGCCATATGCAAGGACGAGATAAGACAAGGCTTAGTCTTATGCAAAGGAAGGTAATGCTTAGCCTTGTGTAGTGGTGAGGGAAGTATTTAGCCCTATGCAAGGAGTGGGGATAATGCTTAGTCTCATGCAAAGAAAGGAAATGCTTAGCCTTGTGCAATGGTGAGGGTAGCGTTTAGCCCTATGCAAGGAGTGGAGACAATGCTTAGTCTCATGCAGGAAGGGAGACAGTGCTTAGTCTCTGGAAAGGCAATGCTTAGCCTTATGCAGTAATGTAGGAAATGCTTAGCCTCATGCAAGGTATGGAGACAGTATTTAGTCTCATGCAAAGAAAGGCAATGCTTTTATGCAGTAATGCAGGAAATGCTTAGCCTCATGCAAGGTATGGAGAAAATGCTTAGTCTCAAGCAAAGAAAGGCAATGCTTAGCCTTATGCAAGGTGAGGGCAGTGCTTAGCCCTATGCAAGGAATAAAGACAATGTATAGTCTCATGCAAAGGAAGGCAGTGCTTAGCCTTATGCGATGATGGAGGCAATGCTTAGCCTCATGCAAGGAATGGAGACAATTCTTAGTCTCATGCAAAGAAAGGTAGTGTTTAGCCTCGTGCGATGATGAGGGCAGTGCTGAGCTCTATTGCAAGAAAAGCAATGAATAGTTGCGAGAGAGTAAAGTATTTCTTAGCTTGATGTGTTTGCGTTTGGCAACTTTGTCGTTATGAAGATAGTGATTTTTATATGTGTATGTATTTGCGAATATTCTTGTTATGTTCATTGTGCCTGCATTCAAAGACAAAACGTGAGTTTTGCGGGGGACGTTTGGTTCGTGCTCTCGATTTCCTTGCTTTTCCTTTTGCCTTGAGGCCCTGCTTGAGTTCCCCTGGGTAACGTCTGGCTGCCATAGAAACAAATTTTCAAAAAACATGCATGTATCTGACAAATTATTTTTCAGAAATGTAGTTGTTTCAAATTATTTTGAGACGTTACAACCTCCTTGCTTTAGAATTTTGAGGGTCCTCCTCAAAATTCTACCCCCAGATTAAATACATACTTATGGCAACACATTCCTTGGCGGTTCCAAACGTGATGAAATCGGGCAAACTCGAGATCTTGCCCCAGTTTATGATCATGGGGAAAATGAAGATTTTATTATGATGTGACCAACCCACAGGGCTGCCTACGTATCCTCTCTAAAATGGGAATCTTATCAAGCGTAGTTCAGTTACATCAAATAGAAAGTGCAAACAATCTTAAACATAGTATCTCTTGACTGCGTCTGAATTGATATATTTTGGCCAAATCTCTCCATCCATTTCTGCGAATATAACTGCTCCTCCTATCAATACCTGGCGAACCATGTAAAGGCCCTGCCAGTTGGATGAGAATTTCCCCTTGGCTTCATCCTGATGTGGGAAGATTGGCTTTAGCACCAGTTGCCCTGGTGCGAATTGCCTTGACCTGACCTTTTTGTTGAAAGCTCTTGCCATTCTGTTCTGGTAGAGTTGACTGTGACATATCGCATTCATTATTTTTCCATCAATGAGAGCTAATTATTCATACCGGCTTCGTACCCATTCCATATCGTTGAGTTCAACTTCTTGTATGACTCTTAAAGAAGGAATTTCTACTTCGGCAGGGATAACGACTTCAGTACCATAGTCGCCACAGTTGATGTGCGAACTGTGGCATGATAACCAAGTAAAGCAAATGGCAGCTTCTCATGTCATTGTTTGTAATTATCCACCATTTTCCTCAATATCTTCTTGATGTTCTTGTTGGCGGCTTCTACTGCTCCGTTCATTTGCGGCCTATATGTTGTGGAGTTCCTATGCTTGATCTTGAATGTTTCACACATGGATTTCATCAAATCGCTGTTGGGATTTGCAAGATTGTCAGTAATGATTGACTCTGGTACTCAAAATCGACAAACAATGCGGTCCCGAACAAAATCCGCCACAACCTTCTTAGTTACAACTTTATAAGATGAAGCTTCAACCCATTTTGTGAAGTAGTCTATGGCTACTAGAATGAACCTATGCCCGTTTGAAGCAGCGAGTTCAATTGGTCAGATAACATCCATACCCAAGCAGAGATAGGCCATGGTGAACTTGCTTCATTGAGTTCATTAGGTGGTACTCGTATTATGTCAGCATGTATCTAGCATTGGTGACACTTCTAAACATACTTGATGCAGTATGTTTCCATAGTCATCTAGAAATACCCTGCTCTTAGTATTTTCTTGGCCAAAACGAAACCATTCATGTGGGATCTGCAGGTTCCGGCATGTACGTTCTTGAGCAATCTGGATGCCTCCTTGGCATCGACACATCGTAGTAATCCCAGGTCAGGAGTCCTTCTATACAGAATTCCTCCGCTTTGAAAGAAATGGTTGTCTAATCTTCGAAACGTGCGCTTCTGAGTATGGGTAGCGTGCTCTGGATATTCTCCCTTTTCCAAGTATTCCTTGATGTCGTGGAACCATGGGTTTCCGTCAATCTCTTCTTCAACATGAGCCCAATAAGCTGGCTGCTTATGAATTCCTATTGGGATAGGATCGATGAAATTCTTGTCTGGGTGTTATATCATTGAAGATAAAGTGGCTAATGCATTTGTAAACTCATTCTATATCCTCGGAACATATTTGAATAATATCTTTGTAAACCTCTTGATCAGCTCTTGTACACAGTGCAAATATGACAATATTTTGGTGTTCTTCATATCCCATTCCCCTAGAATCTGGTGCACCAAAATATTGGAATCTCCGATTACCAGCAGTTACTGAACGTTCATGTCAATGGACAATTTGAGTCCCAGGATGCAAGCCTTGTATTCCGCCATATTGTTGGTGCATGGAAACCTGAGTTTTGCGGATATCGGATAGTGTTGACCAGTTTCTGATACTAAGACAGCTCTAATGCCTACTCCTTTGAAGTTTGCTACTCCGTCGAAGAACATCCTCCAACCATCATATGCCTCAGTGATATCTTCTCCTACAAACGACACCTCCTCGTTGGGAAAATACGTTTTCAATGGTTCGTATTCCCCATCTACGGGATTTTCTGCCAAATGGTCTACTAATGCTTGCCCTTTAACTGCCTTCTGACTTACATAGACAATGTCGAACTCACTCAGCAATATTTGCCATTTTGCTAACTTACCCGTAGGCATGGGTTTCTGAAAGATGTACTTTAGCGGATCCATCCTTGATATGAGATATGTAGTGTATGCACAGAAATAATGCCTCAAATTTTGAGCTATCCATGTCAAAGCACAGCAGGTGCGTTCCAGCAAGGAGTACCGGGCTTCATAAGGCATAAACTTCTTGCTTAGATAATAAATCGCCTACTCTTTTCTTCCAGTTTCATCATGTTGTCCAAGAACGCAACCAAAAGCCCCATCTAACACATACAAATAAAGCATCAAAGGTTTTCCTGGTTCTGGTGGGAGCAACACAGGCGGTTTAGATAAATATTCCTTGATTTTATCGAAGGGTTTCTGGCATTTTTCAGTCCAGCTTGTTGCAGCATCTTTCCTCAACATTCTGAAGATTGGCTCACATATCACGGTTGATTGTTCTATGAAACGGCTAATGTAATTGAGGCGCCCTAAAAAACTCATCACATCTTTCTTATTCTTTGGAGGTGGCAAGTCCTGGATAGCTTTGACTTTTGATGGGTCTAACTTAATCCCTCGGTGACTGACAATGAATCCTAACAGTTTTTCAGCAGGAACTTCAAAGGCGCATTTTGCAGATTCAACTTTAAATTGTTTTGTCGAAGCCGGTCGAAGAATTTCTTCAGGTCTGCTATATGATCCGAACTCCTTTTAGATTTGATGATAACGTCATCCACGTATACCTCTATTTCCTTGTGTATCATGTCATGGAAGATGGTTGTCATGGCTCTTATGTAAGTGGCTCCAACATTCTTCAAACCAAACGGCATCATTTTGTAACAGTATATCCCCCATGATGTGATGAAGGCTGTCTTTTCGGCATCCTCTTCATCCATCCAGATCTGATGGTATCCTGCAAAGCAATCTACAAAGGATTGGAGCTCATGCTTGGCACAATTATCAATCATTATGTGCATTTTGGGCAGTGGGAAATCATCTTTGGGACTTGCTCTGTTCAGATCTCGGTAATCGACACATACCCTAACTTTTCTATCTTTCTTCAGAACTGGTACAATGTTGGCCAACCAAGTCGGGTATTCGACAACTCGGAGAACCTTGGATTTGATTTTCTTGTTGACCTCTTCTTTTATCTTCAAACTCATATTCGGTTTGAACTTTCTGAGCTTCTGCTTTACCGGTGGACACATGGGATTGGTGGGTAGCTTGTGAGCTACTATGGATGTGCTTAAACTAGTCATATCGTCGTAGGACCATGCAAAGATGTCTTCAAACCAAACGACATCATTTTGTAACAGTATATCCCACATGATGTGATGAAGGCTGTCTTTTCGGCATCCTCTTCATCCATCCAGATCTGATGGTATCCTGTAAAGCAATCCACAAAGGATTGGAGCTCATGCTTGGCACAATTATCAATCATTATGTGTATGTTGGGCAATGAAAAATCATCTTTGGGACTTGCTCTGTTCAGATCTCGGTAATCAACACATACTCTAACTTTTCTATCTTTCTTCGAAACTGGTACAATGTTAGCCAACCAAGTCGGGTATTCGACCACTCGGAGAACCTTGGATTTGATTTGCTTGTTGACCTCTTCTTGTAACTTCAAACTCATATTCGGTTTGAACTTTCTGAGCTTCTGCTTTACCGGTGGACACATGAGATTGGTGGGTAGCTTGTGAGCTACTATGGATGTGCTTAAACTAGTCATATCATCGTAGGGCCATGCAAAGATGTCTTCATATTCTTTTAGGAATCTGATGTATTCTTCCTTTTCTAACAGTGATAGATGAATGCTTATACGTGTTTCCTTGACTGTTTCGGAATCTCCTAAGTTAACGGCCTCAGTTTCCTCTAAATTAGACTTTGGTTTGTTTTCAAATTAGACTTTGGTTTGTTTTCAAAGTTCTCTACTTCTCTGATGATTTCCTCAGGTATTATATCATCTTCCAAATCCTCTGAATCACTGTCCTTATGTTGCGTTGTATCATTCATGTCACAGTCGTAGGTTCATCAGGATAGGTAATAATTATGCCGGGAACTCGACGGGCCCGGGATGTTGCAACGGTCCAGTTCTTGAGAACAACTCCTTCCTTCATGGTCTAAATGGTAAGGTCTTTCTCATCCTCCTCCCCAACTATCGCACTGCAGTCCATGTCTTCTTCATCTAGAAACTGATTCCTCATGCCAACTAAAACCTCATCTTCCTCAGATCCCCACATCATGTCAGCNCTTCAAACTCATATTCGGTTTGAACTTTCTGAGCTTCTGCTTTACCGGTGGACACATGGGATTGGTGGGTAGCTTGTGAGCTACTATGGATGTGCTTAAACTAGTCATATCGTCGTAGGACCATGCAAAGATGTCTTCAAACCAAACGACATCATTTTGTAACAGTATATCCCACATGATGTGATGAAGGCTGTCTTTTCGGCATCCTCTTCATCCATCCAGATCTGATGGTATCCTGTAAAGCAATCCACAAAGGATTGGAGCTCATGCTTGGCACAATTATCAATCATTATGTGTATGTTGGGCAATGAAAAATCATCTTTGGGACTTGCTCTGTTCAGATCTCGGTAATCAACACATACTCTAACTTTTCTATCTTTCTTCGAAACTGGTACAATGTTAGCCAACCAAGTCGGGTATTCGACCACTCGGAGAACCTTGGATTTGATTTGCTTGTTGACCTCTTCTTGTAACTTCAAACTCATATTCGGTTTGAACTTTCTGAGCTTCTGCTTTACCGGTGGACACATGAGATTGGTGGGTAGCTTGTGAGCTACTATGGATGTGCTTAAACTAGTCATATCATCGTAGGGCCATGCAAAGATGTCTTCATATTCTTTTAGGAATCTGATGTATTCTTCCTTTTCTAACAGTGATAGATGAATGCTTATACGTGTTTCCTTGACTGTTTCGGAATCTCCTAAGTTAACGGCCTCAGTTTCCTCTAAATTAGACTTTGGTTTGTTTTCAAATTAGACTTTGGTTTGTTTTCAAAGTTCTCTACTTCTCTGATGATTTCCTCAGGTATTATATCATCTTCCAAATCCTCTGAATCACTGTCCTTATGTTGCGTTGTATCATTCATGTCACAGTCGTAGGTTCATCAGGATAGGTAATAATTATGCCGGGAACTCGACGGGCCCGGGATGTTGCAACGGTCCAGTTCTTGAGAACAACTCCTTCCTTCATGGTCTAAATGGTAAGGTCTTTCTCATCCTCCTCCCCAACTATCGCACTGCAGTCCATGTCTTCTTCATCTAGAAACTGATTCCTCATGCCAACTAAAACCTCATCTTCCTCAGATCCCCACATCATGTCAGCTTGATGGAATGTCTGGTGCAGAGGTGGTACTGGTTGTTCTAGTGGATAATAAGGAGCACTCCATGGTGGTGACCAATTCTGGTATTCTTTCCACGTGTATTCGTATCCGAGTCCAAAAGTCGTACCATGGTACTGTGGTTGTACGGGTTTGGAATATTTATCTATTAATTATTTACAAAAATAATTAATAGATAATAAAATATTACTTGTGCAATAAAATGATTGAAAATAATGAATTAACATTATAAAAATATAAAAATGCTATTTTAGCACAAATAATATAAAAAATATAATTATGCATAAATATAAGCTATTATCGCAAAATTATGTAAATAGCTTAAAAATACAAATATACTTACATAAAAAATATTCTTAAACATATATGTTGATGCAAACAATAACTTTGGGTAATGAAATCATCACAAGATAAATTAAGGGGTAATTAATAAATATTTAAGTAATTTAAATGCAAGAAAATTAATTTTAAAGATCTAAATATTATGGGAAAATTATAAAAATATTTGTATAAATCTTGTAAATTAAGTACTGATGCAAAATGACATTTTGAAAAAATATATATTATTTGAAAAATATGAGAGCAAAATTGGGTATCAACAACTATTATAACGTAATGCCCTTCGGACTAAAAAATGCTGGAGCCACTTATTAACGGCTCGTAAATAAGATGTTCGAAAAACAAGTAGGAAAAACTATGGAAGTATATATAGACGATATGCTTGTTAAGTCTCTCGATGCAGGTAGCCACCTGAGATACCTGCAAGAAACTGTTGACACACTGAGGGAGCATAATATGAAGCTTAACCCCGAGAAGTATGCGTTCGGGGTCGGTTCAGGTAAATTCTTAGGATTCCCGGTCTCACAAAGAGGAATCGAGGTGAATCCCGACAAAATTAAGGCCATAGAGGATATCCCAGATCAACTATTCAACGTAAAGGAAGTACAGAGACTTACAGGTAGATTAACGGCTTTAAGCAAATTTATTTCCCGTTCATCGAAAAAGTGTCATCGCTTCTTCGCACTGCTAAAAAGGAAGAACAACTTCGAGTGGACGCCGAAATATCAACAAGCCTTGAAGGAATTGAAGAAATACTTGTCAAGTTCTCCTTTGCTCTTGAAACCTAAAGAGGGAGAAACATTGCTGGTGTACCTGGAGGTCTCAGAAGTTGCGGTAAGCGCAGTTTTAGTCCGGGAGGAAAAAGGTACGCAATTCCCCACATATTACGTTAGCAAAATTTTATCGGGAGAAGAAATTCGCTACCCACATCTGGAAAAAATAACCTTATCTCTCGTGGTAGCCGCCCGGAAGCTAAGTCCCTACTTCCAGTGCCACCCGATAGCGGTGGTGACTGCTTTTCCTCTGAGGAATATCCTCCATAAACCCGAGCTCTCGGGTAGATTTGTCAAATGGGCCGTTCAAATGAGCGAGTTCGACATAAAGTATAAGCCACAAACTGCGATTAAGTCACAGGTCCTAGCTGACATCGTAGCTAATTTCAGCCCAGGGTTAATACCCCTGGTTGCCAAAGAGGCAATAATGGTGTTAGAGCCAATATCGGGAGTCTGGACCTTATTTACGAACGGAGCTTCAAATGTAAAAGGGTCCGGGCTCGGAATAGTCCTGGTCACGCCTTTGGGGGAAACCTTAAGGCAAGCCATCAGGGCGGTTACTTTAACTAATAATGAAGCGTAATATGAAGCTTTGATTGCAGGGCTCGAATTGGCCCGGGGGCTCGACTCCGAAGCAATCAACATCAAATGTGACTCGCAACTAGTGGTAAATTAGGTCTACGGACTTTTTGACCCCAAAGATGAGCGAATGCAACAGTACGTGGTAAAGGTTCAGGCCTTATTGTCACGATTCCGGGAGTGATCAATAACCCACACCCCGAGAGAAGAAACACGAAAGCAGATGCGTTAGCAAATCTGGGGTAATCAACAGAGATTTAGAGACCACAATCGGGAGCCGTAGTTCAACTGATGAACTCAGCCTTTGACACGAATGGTTAATATGAGGTGAATTCGACCAATGTGGTCTGGGACTGAAGGAACGAGATAATCGATTATCTCGAGTATGGGAAACTGCCTGAATACCCCAAAACATCTAGAGCCTTGCACACCAAAGCCGCACGATATAACTTCGAGAAAGGCCAATTATACAGAAAATCATTTCAAGTTCCGCTGGCCCGATGCTTAGGAGCGTCTGAAGCCAGCTACGTCATGAGAGAAATTCATGAAGGAATATGTGGCAACCACTCGGGTGCAGATTCTTTGGTGCTAAAATTAGTCTGCGCGGGGTATTATTGGCCCAATATGGATCTAGATGCCAAGGACGTTGTATGAAAATGTGATAAGTTCTAATGCCATGCACATCTGGTACATGAACCAATAGAACCATTACATTCAATTCTGTCCCCATGGCCATTCATGAATGGGGAATGGACATCGTCGGACCTCTACCACCGGCTTCGGGAAAGGTAAGATTTCTTTTAATTTTGACTGACTATTTTTCCAAATGGGTGGAAGCAAGTCCTTACCAAAAGATCGGAGAACGCGAAGTGGTCGACTTCCTGCGGGAGAATATAATATGCAAGTTCGGAATACCTAAGGAAATTGCATGCGACAACGGGCCACAGTTGATCGGCGCAAAAGTCACAAAATGCCTTGGAGATTTGAAGATAAAAAGGATTACCTCGTCACCGTACCATCTGAGCGCAAACGGTCAAGAAGAGTCAACAAACAAAATAATTATGCAAAATATGAAGAAGAGGCTAGAAGCAGCAAAAGGCCGTTGGCCCAAGGAATTATCGGGGGGGAGGGGGGTACTATGGGCCAACTGTCAAATCAAGTAGAGGAGAAACTCTTTTTTTCCTTGTGTACAACACAGAAGCTTTGATATCGGTGGAAATAGATGAGCCCACTTTAAGGTATTCCTAGGCAAATGAAGAATCAAACAATGAGGCAATGCTAATCAACTTAGAACTGCTCGAGGGACACATAGACCTGGCACATGTCAGAATGGCAGCTCAAAAGCAAAGGATGGAGCGGTATAACAATCAAAGAACCAACCTTCGTTACTTCAAAGTAGGGGACTTGGTCTTGAGGTATGTGACTCAAAACACCCGAGAACTCAACGCCGGCAAGTTAGCCTCTACATCGGAAGGCCCTTACCGGGTTTCAGCTATCACCGGTAAAGGGTCATACGAGTTGGAAAACCACAACGGAGACAAGCTACCCAGCAACTGGAACGTGGCTCACCTCAAAAAATATTACTGCGGACAAATAGCAAAACATAGTACAAAGACAGAAGTGGTGATACCATCAATGACAAGGCAAGTAAACAAGTTTTCACTTGGGGACGATAAGGTAATCTTTGTTTCGATAACTGATTCCCACTGGGAACTTAAGTCTGCTACCGAACAGGTGTTGCTGATTGTTCATAAGCATAGACCACTAATGGTCTACTGGGTATCCTTTTGCTCAATGGCATGGACTCATAAGGGGAAGTAACATATGTTATCAAATGGAGGGATTACCTAGCGATCCGTTGGTGGAACAAGATTTCCAGTGTTCCAATTCACATTCATCACATTAGAACACTGTGGGGGGGAAGCCACATGAGAATACTCGGCAACAGCCAATGCCACGTCTACTGGGAACAAATATTCAGCAACAAAATACATACTCGGCAACGCTGAATGCTACATCTACCAGGAACGAATATTCGGAAACAAAATGCATACTCGGCAACACTGAATTCCACGTCTATTGGGAATGAAAATCCGGCAACAAAATGCACATTCGGCAACACTGAATGCCACGCCTACCGGGAACAAACATCCGGCAACATAATGCATACTCGGCAACACTGAATGCCACATCTACCGGGAACAAAAATACGGCAACAAAATGTACCATCGGGGCCGGGGACTGCACAGACAGCCCCGTAGACACAAATTGTATAACATAGCCACAAGTCATGGCAATTTCTTTTTTTTGCATAGCAAAATGCTTATGTAAAACTCTGAAAACAGAATGGATAAAGTAAAACCCTTTGTACTAAAATTTTTTTTCTTGTCCGAACGATGAGTTAACGTTGTCATTTGAAAGTTAAACAAGTACTTCAAATGCTAGTGCCGTAATGAACAAGAGACATCCTCTTCAAGAGCACCGTAAATATAAGAGGACCCTCTCTTATTAAAACCCTCATGTTAAAGGGTCGGTTCTGGAAGAATATATGCCCAGAACCAAAAATGCTATCGGGAAAAATATCACCCGAAGCCACATATGTATAAGATGCAAAAAATTAAACTTGCACAAATATCTATCGAAACCCTCATATGAAAGGGATAATTCTCGGGGATAAATATGCATCGAAGAAAATGCACCTGGGACCACATACAGGAAAATATGCACAGTTATTTAAGCAAAAGAAAGACTCAATCAAATATTTTAGCAAAAATATGTTTTCATTTACAAAAATGTGCCAAAAGAAAACACAAAATAGGATAAGAAAAAGCTAAACTGCAGCATCTCCGGAATCAGGAAGAAGAGAAGTATTCATATACCCCGGAAGCAGTAGACGACTCAACTGATGGCTCATCTTCCCCAGCTTGGTCTTCGGCATCATCGCCTTCCGATTCCTCTTCAGTGTCCAAAATCTCGAAACCAGAATCAGAGGGACCTAGAGTATCAGACCGCGCTGGGAGTCCACTTTTTGCAGTCAACTCGAGCTTACGAGCCTTAGCAATTTTGGCATCAATATCAATAGTGCTAGCTTTGGCTTCTTCCAAGGTTTTTCTCCTCGTGTCGTACATGGCGTAAGTATTTTCAACAACGAGGGAAGCCTCTCAGTGCTCGAGTTCCTCTTTGAGCCCGGTAATCTTAGTAGAAGATTGTATCGGATGGACCTAGCAGATCGAAGGCTGACATCAAGATCACGAATAGTTGAACTATGGAGCTTGTTATGCTCAATAGTTTTCTTATACTTCTCCTCCAACCGGGCATACTTTGCCTCCGTAGCAGTAAGTTCTCCGGCCTTGGAATTCAAGGCTGATTCTAATTTAGTTACCCTTTCAGTAGCAACAACCTCTTGGTCATTGGCAGCAAGAATGACATCCTGAACCTCAGCCCATTTAGCTTTGACTTCATCAAAGCTGTTCCTCAGCGGCTCAATTTAATGGCTAAGGATATCTACTTCCATCTCACTATGCTACAAGCGGGCTTCCAAAATGCTCCCCTCAGTGGCCCTGGTTTCCAGTTCCGAGAGGCGAAGAACAGTCTGGTCCCGTTCCGCCAAAAGCCGATCCTATTCAGAAGAAAGTTCCTCTTTCTCGCTGATTAACCTTTGAAGGCCCTCGGAAGCAAAAACATTGGCCGCAATATAAGAAGACGTAAAACTTGAAATGCGTTCATTCAGAAGCTGAAAAATAACAGAAGAAGAAAGAAACATACCGCAGCGGCATTACGTATGGCATTGTTCAACAAACACTCTCTCGAGAGTGTCTGAATCTTTTCCCAATCCTTCTCCGAAGCCAAGGGCTTCAGATAATTTGCAAGCTCTACCGGCCGAGAAAGAAGGTTGCACCCAGTAGAGACAGAATGAATAATGTTCCTCCTCCTCTGAGGATCTTCAAAAGGGGCAGTTTAATTCTGCCCCAAATTCCTATTAACATGGGACTGTGGAAGAGGAAGACCTTCATCACGGTCAGGCGTGGCCGTTGGAGATAACATTGTTGGTGGAAGCGTGGATGAAGGTGGAAAAGATGTAGCAGCTGGTGGTGGCGAAGAAGATGGTGATAAAGCTGGTAAAGAAGGAGAGTAGGAAACAGATGCATTGAAGGCACCACTGATTGTTGGGTGCTCACCGACCGAGGACGTCAAGGATCCGGTACTCTGCCTCACAGTACCGGGTATAGCAATTGGGGCCCGAGAATGGGAGTTGGCATTTTTTACCAAATCAAACGCTCCCCAAAGTGCCGAGACATCATCCTTGGCGGATGTGACTGCATCAACAGGTTGAGCATCCTGTTGAGAGGATAAGGACCATTGTCTTCTGTGTAGAGAAGCTCCTTCATCACTAGCTTCTTCATCATCAATCAGTACGGTGTCTATGACCGGCCCGGAGGGAGGACCAGCCACCGCTGCCACCAGGGATGACTCGGGAGCATCCATCTTTGCCCTCTTTTTCTTTTCCCTGACCACAGAGGAACGCTTTATTTTTGGTTTCTTGTTCTATGGCCGGGGACTCCGTAAAGACACGCTTGCGTTCGAAGCGGACCCGGAGGTACCTGTTCGAGTAAGTGCTTCCTGAAGCAGCCTCGCCATGTCAGCAGGGTCGGCCAAAGCATCCTCCTCGGGGACCTCGACTGAGCCCGCATGTAGACCTAATTTCATGAACAAATTAGAAGGGTTCAGCCAAAATTCACATATACAAAAACTAAAGCAAAGCAAATTACAGTTACCATGATTTTTGGCCTTTGACCCGTATTTGATGGACAATTCTTTTCACAAGTGGATTTCGGGCATGATGATGTCCAAAATCTTTTGAACCCACCAATCCAAGCCTCCTACTGCCGGTGGGACCCACCGGGTCGCTATAGCATACATAAGTTGAAAGGTCAATACACGCATAAAAAAGCATTTCGAAGGGGAGAACGTATTGAAAGAAACTTACGGGAATAGTTCCAAGCAACCAGAAAAGATGAGACCGTTGTTGGAATGATGTTATCGGAGGCAATTGCAACAAATCGTTCCATCCACCCTTGGTCATTGTCATCATCCATGCTAGATATCGAAGCATGGTGACCACGTTTACAAAGATTTATTATCCCTCTGCGGAAGATCTTGGGGGAATACAAATTCATCATGTGGGCCAAGGACAGCTCTTCTCCGATTTCAAAACACAAGCGCCAGAGGCAGGCAACCGTTCCTCCACACAGAGGGGCTTCCCTATGCCAAACATACCTGATAGCGGAGGCAAAATTCTGCTATCACGGAATCAAACTCCCCAGTGAAAGAAAACGTACCCAAGGTAAATGGATACGTATAAAAATATGTAAAACCCTCTCTGGGAAGGGTCACTCGCTCTGATAGATCGGGAGAAATGATATCCAAATTTGGGCAGCGACCGTCTTCCTTCTCAGTAGGGATACTAGAAGGACGGATGGAAGATGAGTACCTGCTAACCCCCCATGAACGGGGATTATTGGTAGGCAATTTTTCCACGAAATCCTTCGAAGCACTGATCCTTTTGGGGATTATGAAACTTACTGTTGGAGGAGCAGAATCTTCATTTCTGTTCTTATTTTTGAAGAATCAGAATGCTTAGATGAAGAAGCCATTGGAAGAGGGGAAGAAAACGTTCTGTGTTTGAAAAAAATTAGAGAAGAGATGCAGTGCAGGAATGCAGGTTGGAAGTTTAAGCAACTGGTAAGACCTAAAGGAAAAAGGAGTTGATAGGCATAGGTAAATTTTGGGCTGCTAAAATACTTGGCTCTAATTATCTCGATAACCGGCAGAAGGCGTGCTAAATCATAGTAGGACGGGTGTTCTAGGCATTAAATCCGGAGAGACATGCGTCTAATCAATCGTCTGTAACCTTCAAAAGGAATTATAGTAATTCTAGCCAAAAGAAGATTCTCACTAACTTTCCGGTAACACAAAGTTATGAAACCGGAAAGTAGAGGGACTATTTGTATTGGGTAAAATACGTTATGATTCGTGGCCACCTAAGAAGAGGACACGTGGAATCAAAATCGGGAGGATGGAAAATCGGGCACAACTACCTCGTATGTCACCGAGAAAGGCAAACTCATAAAGGTATTAAGCATGCTGCGTCCGGTGGTATTTAATGAAGAATATTCCACAATATTTTAGAGTAACAGTTCATTAAAGAAATACGAGCATTTATGTTTACCGTTAGGTTTCTATTATCACACTCAAATAATTGTCATTAGTGATGGACCCAACCATTACGCCCGCTGAGCTATAAATAATAGGCTCAACTATCATTGTAAGGCACGATTTTTCTGGAATACATTGACTAAATTCTACACAGCAATTTGATATCTTTTCTTTCTTTTTCTTTCGCTTGTGAATATTATCATCATTGTGTCCGGAAACCTTATTCTCGGGCTCTTCGAATCTATCATTTCATATACATTTTGGGCTAAGTATCTTACATCTCAATCGATTAATTCATTATCTTTGGGATCAAATTGATTCATCTTTCTAGAAACCACAAACAAATTTAATTATACCATTTTACGCGCAAACACGTACCATCTTTAAGATTTAAATCAAAGGCCACACAAGACTGCTGATCACAAAAAAATGTTCAGAGTCGTAATAAATAGAGATGGCGACCGGAAATCAAACGAAACGTGAACTTAAGAATGATTTCTCAAATCAGAAAATCACAACTCAACCACAATCTCAACTGTAATCTATTTCAACAAGAACCCTCAGAAATCCCAAATCTTAAAGCTCAAAAAGCAACACAGAACCTTGAAGAGAATGGAAATGTTTGATGAGAATTTTAGGTGGTGGTGTTTAGAATGGGTCAATGGAGAAAGACGGTTGGTTGGTGATGGACGGAGACATGGTTTACCAGAAAACAAAAAAGTAGTGGTCATAAGTGACTTCACACGCTATATTTGGGAAAGAGGCGAGGCAGTTGGGAAGAAGACCATGAGTTTTTCTTCTTTTTTGTTTTTCTATTATTTTTGTTTCTAAGAAAGTACTTTTGATTAATTTTAACTAAAAAGGCCACATGATTTTTTCATTTGTCATTCACACGCTATATTTTTCTAACTGGCTAGTGAAAAGGTGTTCAATAGGCACACTTGGTGAAGTGTCTAATAAGAACAAGGTTTAGTTCAAGTGTCAAAATTAAAATTAGGGACAACTTTAAGGCGCCACCTATGTAGTAACGACTAAAACAAGATATAACCGACCAAGTCTCATTAGAATCCAAATATTGTACCACAATACAATATGTTCCCCAAATCCGGTGAGACTGAGTCATAAGCTTTACAGAAAAGTTCTATAATGTCAATATACCTCACTGTCTAAAATAAGAATAAAACTAATAAGGGATAACAGAAGGTGACTCTGAGGCCTGCGGAAGTCGAGCAGGTATACCTTGAAATCTCCGAAAGTAGCTAATCAATCAATCATTGGCGTCCAACACGGGCAGATGTACATGAATCTGTACAAAAATATGCATAAACTTAGTATGAGTATAGTACAACGGCATCCAGTAAGTATCAAGCCTAAACTCAATAGAGTAGTGATGAGGCCAGGTCAAGAGACCTACTAGGAGAAAAGAACTAAACAGAGTATAGCATAATCTGGCAAACAAGGAAGTAGATGAAAAGTAAACACTTCAATAAGGTAGCTAACAACGGAGATTTAAGCAGTAAAGGCAACTCAGAGTAGACACATGGTGAAAGAACAAGAAGGCAAATATGGATAATTACAAGTAAAATAATGAAGAGACAATAAGAACTGTTCAACCAACAAGCCTTTTCAACATGGAGTGTACAACAAGAATCACAACCGAGACATCGCCTCATACTCACATTTTATAATTTCAATCACAATCTGTTCTTATATCACTGCGTGACCCTTACATTTAGTTTTGAAAATCATTTTCTCGAAATAGCTACACGCGTTTTAGCCCGCCTTATCTTATCGCGTGGTTCAAGAGATTCCCATACTAGCAACACACATATCAAGCCCACCTTATCTCACTGCATGCGTATCAACCCATATCCTTATACCACCGCATACGTATCAATACACTACTAGAAATTCAGTAAATATCGACCAAAAACACCGACCAACGTTGGTCGGTAATGGCCAAAAACCGACCAAAATGCGACTATTTACGTGTGAACGGTATTTTTGTGGTCGGAAAGGCATACCGACCAAAGTTGGTCGGAAATTACCGACCAACTTTGGTCGGTCAATTATATTAAAAAAAACATATTGCAAAAAAAGCCGACCAAACTTGGTCGGTTTTTTCCGACCAAAGTTGGTCGGTATTTTAGTTATGTAATAAAAAGATTCACCATCTGGGGATCGACCCGGAGTCTGTACTGTGGTAGGATACTATTCTACCACTAGACCATTGATACATTTTGTTTTAAAACTGTCTTTTATTTGATTTATACTCTTTAATTGTATTTTCGTACGAAAATAACCGACCAAAGTTGGTCGGTTTTATTAAAAAGTAAAATTACCGACCAAAGTTGGTCATTTTTTTAAATGACCGGCCGAATTAACCGACCAATTTTGGTCGGTTTTTTTAATATTAATTTTTATTTATTTTAATTGAAAAACCGATCAAAGTTGGTCGGTTTCTTGAAATATAAATTTTGGGGACACAAAAATAGTTTTCCGCATTTTTGCGCCAAAGAAAACCGACCAAAGTTGGTCGGTTTCGTAAAAAAAGTAATTTGGTCGGTTTTTTTGTCGGGTTTTTGACCGACCAAAGTTGGTCGGTCGACCTTGGTCGGTTTTTACCGAATTTCTAGTAGTGATATCACAACACAATAATAACTCGCACCACAAGTGTCCATATGCCACAACTTGCCAAATCAACAATACCAATATTTTCAAAATAATTATCTCACGACTGAATCACAATATGTATAAGAATCTCAATAATGACAAAATGAATGAGAAATGTTCAACAAGGAAAGATATCTCGAAATTAACAACTTCAACCTCAATATGATAACAGCTTTCACAACTTCAGTGTTAATAATCCAACAAGAAGATAATTCTCACGAAATAACAACTTCAAATAAGAGTAATGCAACAATAAGAAGGAAATAAGACTATAAGGGAGGTAGCAACTTCAACTAAAGCTTATGAGAGCACATATAACGAGTAAGAGATGGAACAAGTACTAACAACGTCAAATAAAGCATGTAATAATAGATTAACACATGTAAAATTAGATTCACAATGAAAGATATAACATGTTATGACAATTCAAATAAAGGCATGGAAACAGTCTAAATAACCTAAACCGGTTAAACACCACATATGGCCTGTGTACGCACTCGTCACCTCGCGTACATATCTTCCATATAACACAAATAGCACAATCAACCCAAATTCTAAGGGGTAGTTCCTCCACATAAAGTTAGGTAAGATACTTACCTCAACTAGGCCAACTCAACCCTCGAAAATAACTTTTCCCTTGAAATTCGCCTCCACACGGCTCAAATCTAACCAAAAATGACTTATTATCATCAAACAATGCGAGGAAAATCAATGACAAATGATAAAGATGTGATCTTTATAAAATTTCCAAAAAGTCAACAAAAATCAATACCGGGCTTGTCCGGTCAAAACTCGGGTCCAAAGATAGATTCCGACTACCCATAACCCCACGAATTCATATATGTGTTTTGTTTTCAAATCCGATTCTAAATCGATTCTCAAAACAAAATTCTTCATTTTTCAAAATCTGGACAAAATTTCCCAAATTTTCCTATTTGATTCTCATAAATTTGATATTAAATCTAAGATATAATTATGAAATATAATTGAAAACTGATTAGAATCACTTACTCAATGTTTGTAGATGAAAATTACCTCTCCAAATCGCTTCATACCGAGTCTATGATTCTAAAATGAGAGAATATGATGAAAAATCCCGACTCCCAACCCTTTTCTTTAGCTGCAGATGTCTCAATTGTGAAGAAGTACTCGCAAATGAGGCACTGAAAGTCTATATGGGAAGTCGCAATTGCGACATAGGAATCGCAATTGCGAAGCCTTCTTTCCTCACAAAAGCGACAAAAATATCGCATATGCGAAGCTACCCCAGCCCAGGTCAAATTCGCAATTGCGACCCAGGCATCGCAATTGCGATACCCGTGATCCCCCTGCTAAGGTCGCAATTGTAATGCTGGTGTTCGAAATTGCGACACCAAAGGTATCAACACACCAGCAGTTCAGATTCAGTCCAAAACCATTCTGCGACACATCCAAAACTCAACTAAGCCCTCGGGGCTATAACCAAATATGCAAACAAGTTTAAAAATATCATACGAACTCGCTCTCATGATCAAAACCCAAAAATAACATTTAGAACAACGAATCGGACATCAAAACACATGAATTTCGACAAAAAGTTCAGGAACTTCTAGAATTGCGACCAAGCGTCCGAATCCTATCAAATCAACTCTAAATGACACCAAATTTTGCAGACAAGTTATAAATTGTATAAAGGACCTATTCAAAGTCACAACACCAAATTTCAAACCCGATAGCCAAAAAGCAACCTACGGTCAAACATGTAAACCTCAAATTGTTAATTTTCGGCAAAACAACACAAATCACCCTACGAACTTCCGAATTCGATTCCAGACATATGCCCAAGTCCAAAATCACGACACGAAGCTATCGAATCCATCAAAATACCGTTCCGGGGTTGTTTTCACAAAAGTCAAACATTGGTCAACATAATCAACCTCTGCTTCCAAACTAAGAACCATAGGGTCCAAATCAACCCAAAACCTTCCAAAACAAAACTAGCCGGCCCCGCAAGTCAATAAATGACAATTACACATGACTGAAGCATCAAAAAGAGAAACATGGTACAATTACATAAAATGAGCGGTCGGGTCGTTACATTCTCTCCCTCTTGAAACAGGCATTCATCCTCGAACGTGCGTAGGGATATACTTGAAGTGATGCAAAGATGAGGATTACGATTCCGCATGTTGTGCTTGGTCTCCATGTCACCTCATCGACCGGATGACCCCTCCATTGAAAACTTCACTAAAGCAATACTCTTTGACCTTAACTTTCGGACCTACCTATCCAATATGGCCACCAGCTCCTCAACATAAGTCAAATCCTTGTCCAATTAGACTGAATTGAAATCTAATACAGGGGACAAATCACCATAATAATTTTAGAGCATAGAAACATGGAACACGAAATGAACGACCGATAAGCTGGGTGGCAATGAAAGCTTGTAGGCCACCTTACTAACTCTCTCAAGGATCTCAAAAGGACCAATATACCTAGGGCTCAACTTGCCCTTCTTCCCGAACCTTATCACACCCTTCATGGGTGAAACCTAGAGCAAAACCCTCTCTCCAACAATAAATGCTACATCACGAGCCCTTCGATCAGCATAACTCTTCTATCTAGATTGTGCTGTACAAAGTCGATCCTTAATCAACTTGACTTTCTCCAAGGCATCTCGAACCAAGTCACTGCCCAACAACCTAGCCTCACCCAGCTCAAACCAACCAACTAGAGAACGACACTGTCTCCTAAATAAGGCCTCATAAGGAGCAATATGAATACTCGACTGGTAGTTGTTATTGTTGGCGAACTCTGCAAGGGGCAAGAACTGATCCCAAGAACCCTCAAAATCCATAACACATGCACAGAGCATATCCTCTAATATTTGAATGGTGCGCTCGGACTGCCCGTCCGTCTAGGGGTTAAATGCTGCACTCAAATAAACCCATATGCCTAACTCACGCTGCAAAACCCTCCAGAAACGTGATGTGAACTGTGTGCCTCGATCGGAGAAAATAGACACCGGAATGTCGTGGAGATGAACAATCTCACGGATATAGACCTGAGCCAGCTGCTCTGAAGAATAGGTAGTCATCACCGGGATGAAATGATCCGACTTGGTCAATATGTCTACAATAACCCATACTAAGTCAAATTTCTTCAAAGTCCGTGGGAGCCCAACAACTAAGTCCATGGTAACCCCCTCCCACTTCCAATTGGGAATCTCAAGTCTCTCAAGCAAACTGCCAGGCCTCTGATGCTCGTACTTCACCTGTTGGCAGTTTAGGCACTGAGCCACATACTCCACTATATCATTCTTCATTCTCCTCCACCAATAGTACTGCCACAAATTCTGATACATCTTAGTGTCACCCGAATGAATGGAGTACCGCGACATGTGGGCCTCCTCAAGAATCAACTCATGCAACCCATCCACATTGGGGATGCATAATAGACCTTGCATCTGTAACACCTCGTCATCTCTAATAGAAACCTCCTTGGCATTGCCGTGTTGTACCGTATACTTAAGGATAAGAAAATGGGGGTCGTCATACTAACACTCTCTGATGCGCTCATATAAAGAAGACCGGGAAACCACGCAAGCAAGAACCTGACCGGGCTCCGAAATATCAATCTAATAAAGTGATTTGCCAAGGCTTGAACATCCATGGCTAGTGGCCTCCCTATTGCCGGTTGATATGCCAAACTGCCCATACTCTCAGTCTTTCTACTCAAGGCATTGGCCACCGCGTTGGGCTTCCCGGGCTGATATAGAATAGTGATATCATAGTCTTTAAGCAACTCTAACCACCTCCGCTACCGAAAATTGATATCTTTCTTCTTGAAGAGATACTGGAGACTCCGATGGTTGGTATAGACCTCACATAAAACACCATATAAATAGTGCCTCCAAAACCTCAATGTATGAACAATAGCTACCAATTCCATGTCATGCATCAGATAATTCTTCTCATGAACCTTCAGCTGCCGAGACACGTAGAAAATCACCCTACCGTCTTGCATCAACACCGCGCCAAGCCCAATACACGACGCATCACAATACACAGTTTAAGACCTCGAACTGGTATGCAACACTAACACTGGAGCTGTAGTCAAAGCAGTTTTGAGATTTTGGAAGCTTGCCTAACACTCCTCGGACCATCTGAAAGGAGCACCCTTCTACGTCAATCTAGCCAAATGTGCAGCAATGGATGAGAAACCCCCTACGAAACGATGATAATACCTAACCAAACTAAGAAAACTCTAAATTTCAGTAGCTGGAGACGGTCTGGGCCAACGCTGAACTACTTCAATCTTCTTCGGATCTACCTTGATCCCCTCACTCGATACCATATGACCCAAAAATGCAACCGAATCAAGCCAGAATTCACAATTTGATAATTTTTCATATAAGTTCTTATCTCTCAAGGTCTGGAGCATGACTCTCAGATGCTGCACATGATCCTCCCGACTATCGGAGTATACCAAGATGTCGTCAATAAACACAATAATAAATGAATCAAGATATGGCTGGAATTCGCTATTCATCAGTGCATATGTACTGCTGGGGTGTTGGTCAGCCCAAATGACATCACAAGGAACTCATTGTGACCATATCGAGTCCTGAAATTATAGTCTTCGGAATATCCGAATCCGGAATCTTTAGCTGATGATACCCTAATCACAAATCAATCTTCGAGAATACTCTGGCACTCTGAAGCTGGTCAAATAAGTCATCAATGCATGGTAATAGGTACATGTTCTTCACTGTAACCTTGTTCAACTGCCTATAATTAATATACATCCACATAAAACCATCCTTCTTTTTTGCAAACAAAGTTGGAGATCCCTAAGTGACAGACTAGGCTGGATGAAACCCTTATCAAGCAACTCTTGCAGTTGTTCCTTTAACTCATTTAACTCCGGTGGTACCATACGATATGGTGGAATAGAAATGGGCTGAGTTCCTGGCAACAAATCAATACCAAAATCGATATCACTATTGGGGGCATGCCCGGTAGGTCTGTTGAAAACACATCAGGAAAATCGCTCACTACCGGAACTAACTCAACGGTAGGAGTATCAGCACTCACATCCCTCACAAAAGTTAAATATGCCTCACACCCCTTCTCAACCATACGGTGTGCCTTAAGGAAGGACACAACCCTGCTATAAATATAATCCAATGTACCTCCACTACAATCGTGGCAAACTCGGCATAGCCAGTGTCACAGTCTTAGTGTGACAATCCAGAATAACGTGATAGGGCGACAACCAGTCCATGCCCAAGATCACATCAAAGTCTACCATATTGAGTAACAACAGATCAACTTCGATCTCAAATCCACCAATAAAACCTAAACATGATCGATACAGACGGTCCATAATAATAGAATCTCCCACAGGCATAGACACACATACAGGAGAACTCCAAGAATCACGAGATATATCCAGATACAGAGCAAAGTAAGATGACACATATGAATAAGTAGATCCGAAATCAGTTAAAACTAAGGCATCCCTGTGACAAACCGGAACCATGCATGTGATGACAGCATCCGATGCAATTGCCTTTGTCCTACCCGGAAAAGCATAGAATCTGGCTTGGCCTCTCCCTCTAGAGTGACCTCTACTCGCCTCACCTCTACCCCTAGCCGGCGGGATAGGTGGAGCGGAAACTGGAATAACAACCATGGCCTGTGAATTCTGTGGACCCTACAGAATCCAGGAAGCTTAGGTAGTCTATGAAGGTGCAACCCTCCTGAGTCTAGGCTAGTCCCTCACCATATGTCTAGTATCACCACACTCAAAATAATCTCTCGGCGGGCATGGCTGCTAAAACTAACCCTCACTTAGCCGGCTAGACTGACGGCTAAAGGCACTCATTGACAAGCTCTCAGTGACAAGACCGGCTAAAGGCACTCATTGACAAGCTCTCGGTGACAGGCACTGCTGGATCTGACGATCAGAAAGCCACACCCCTTGCTAGAGTCGTGCAAGGCCAGGGTGGATCTGATCGTCAGATCCATCTTTCCTTATATCACCGCGTGACCCTTACATTTAGTTTTGAAAATTATTTTCCCAAATAACTACATACTTTTTAGCCCACCTTATCTCATCGCGTGGCTTCAAGTAATTTTCTTACTAGCAACACACCTATCAAGCCCACCTTATCTCACCGCATGCGTATCAACCCATATCCTTATACCACCACATGAGTATCAATATCACAATACAATAACAACTCGCACTACAAGTGCTCATATGCCACAACTTGCCAAATCAACAATACCAATATTTCCAAAATAATTAGTTCACGACTGAATCACAATGTGTACAAGAATCTCAATAATGATAAAATGAATGAGAAATGCTCAACAAGGAAAGATATCTCAAAATCAACAATTTCAACCCCAATGTGATAATAGCTTTCACAACTTCAATGTCAATAATCCAACAAGAAGATATTCCCACGAAATAATAACTTCAAATAAGAGTAATGCAACAATAAGAAGGTAACAAGACAATAAGGGAGGTAGCAACTTCAACTAAAGCTTATGAGAGCAAATATAACAAGTAAGAGATGGAACAAGTGTTAACAACATCAAATAAAGCATGTAAGAGTAGATTAACACATGTAAAAGCAGATTCACAATGAAAGATATAACATGTTATGACAATTCAGTTAAAGGCATGAAAGAGTCTAAATAACCTAAACCGGTCAAATACAATATATAACCTGTGTACTCACTCGTCACCTCGCGTACACATTTTCCACTAACACAAATAGCACAATCAACTCAAATCCTAAGGGGTAGTTCCCTCACATAAAGTTAGGCAAGATATATACCTCAACTAAGCTAACTCAACCCTCAAAAATAGCTTTTTCCCTAAAATTCGCCTCCACACGGCTCAAATCTAAACAAAAATGACTTATTATCATCAAACAATGCAAGAGAAATCAATTACAAACGATAAAACTTTGATCTTTACAAAATTTCCAAAAAGTCAACAAAAGTCAACCCCTGGCTTGCTTGATCAAAACTCGGATCCAAGGGTAGATTTCGAGTACCCATAATCCCACGAGTCCATATATGTATTTTATTTTTAAAGTCGAGTCCAAATCGACTCTCAAAACTAAATTCTTCATTTTTCAAAAACTTGACAAAATTTCCCAGTTTTTCCTCATTGATTTTCATAAATTTGATGTTATATCTAAGATATAGTCATGAAATATAATTGAAAGTTGATTAGAACCACTTATCCAATATTTGTAGATGAAAATTTCCTCTCCAAATAGCCTTATACCGAGTCTAAGATTCTAAAATGAGAGAATATGATGAACAATTCCGACTCGCAGCCCTTTTATTCAGCTGCAGATGTCGTAATTATGAAGTACTCACAAATGAGGCACTGAAAGTCTATATGGGAAGTCGCAATTGCGACATGGGCTTTGCAATTGCGAAGCCTGCTTCCCTTGCAAAAGTGACAAAAATATTGCAGATGCGAAACTACCCCACCCCAGGTCAACTTCGCAATTACGACCAGACATCTAATTTGCGATACCTATGATCCCTATGCTAAGGTCGCAATTGCGATACTGGTGTTCGAAATTGCGACACCAGAGGCATCAGCACACCAGCAGTTCAAATTCAGTCCAAAACCATTTCGCGACACGTCTGAAACTCATCCGAGCCCTCGGGGCTCTAAACCAAACATTCACACAAGTCTAAAAATATCATACGAACTCGTTTTTTATGATCAAAACATAAAAATAACATCGAGAACTATGAATCGAACATCAAAACGCATGAATTTCGAAAAAAGTTCAAGAACTTCTTGAATTGCATCCAAGCATCCGAATCATATCAAACCAACTCCAAATGACACCAAATTTTGCATACAAGTTTTAAATAGCATAACAAGCCTATTCCAAGTCTTAACATCAAATTCTGAACCCGATAGCCAAAAGTCAACTTACGGTCAAACTTCTAAACTTTAAATTGCCAATTCGATTCAAATCACTATACGAATCTATCAGAGCCATCAAAATACCGTTCCAGGGTCGTTTTCACAAAAGTCAAACAATGATCAACATAATCAACCTAGGCTTCCAAGTTAAGAACCAAAGGGACCAAATTTACCCAAAACTTTCCCGAAATGAAACTAGCCTACCCCATAAGTCAGAAAACCGAAATTACCCATAAGTGAAGCATCAAAAGGGGAAACACGATGCAATTATACAAAATGACCGATCGGGTCGTTACATTATTAATCATGTTAATATTATTGAATACGTTTTATGAGGTAAATGGTACACAATACATTTTACCTAGTAAAAGAATATAAATATAATTTGACAAAAGAAAATATTTATCGAATAAATATTATTAACTTGCATAGAGTTTATTAAACAAAGAAAGACTTTGCAAGAGCTAGTAAGTTGAATTATCATTTGAGAAATTCTAAAGTTTAATTGGTTACATAGCAATTTTTCTGGCACCGAACAAATGATTATCTAGCTGAAATGACTTTATGGGAAAGTTTGATTAAGTTGGATGATTTTATTATTTCAAAAAATTCAAGAGTGACTTTTTTTGGTCGAACAAACCACATCTTACTAAAGAACAACAAAACAATTACAACTTTCTGGGTCCACGCCTAAGAGATTACACTCCACTATATTATTCCTGCCTTAACTATACATCTCCTCTCTTTAGAATATCTTACGTTCATGATCTATCTTTGAAATTTTGCTTCTTATACATATAATCTAGGATCCTATGTTTACTTTCCTCCTTGATTTGGTTGCTAATCACTTGTAGTTTGGTTACTTTCTGATTCCCAAGAGCTTCATTCCTAGCTCTCAATATATGATATATCAATGTTGATACCACTGCCCATAAGAAAGCTTTGCCCATTCTTTCTTTTGCCCTTCTTGCCATTTTATTTCATACTCCTTGAATTAACACATTTTGCACTTGTAGCTGTAGCGAGTGTAGTATCTCCTTTAGACAAGCCTGGGAGAACATACACTCAAAAACAGATGATTTAGGGATTCAATTGCATTGCTACATAAAAGACATGTATTATCTTGACATATGCCTATTTTAGCTAATTTGTCTCTTGTTAGCAACCTACTATGCATTGCCGACCAACTAATAAAACTATGCTTAGGGACATTAGTTTTGTTCCACACACCCTCAAGTTTGGCCATTGTGCTCCTGCATCCTTCCTCCATTCGTAACCACTCTTGATAGTGTATCTTCCTTAGCTAGTCAGCCACCTATTCTACACATATCTAGCCTTAAATTTATCTCCGATACCACAGTTTTTTCCAATACCAGCAACTATCTTGTTGCGCTTCATATTGCCACCAATATTGGCCGTTTATATCTATCTATATATATATATATATATATATATATATGATTCACCTACTTCACCCATAGGTTGTTAGTTCTTTTGGCAATGTTCGATACATATTTTCCACAACAACTTCATTTCACACAATATAATCTATAATACCAAGCCCCCTTCCTTCTTTGGTCTAAACACAAAGTCCCAAGCTATCAGATGAGATTTGTTAGTATTTACTTGTCCACTCCATAAGAAGTTCCTGCATATAGTAATTATTTGCTTCATAACTTTCCTTCGTAGAATGAACATGGATATCCAGTATGAGTGAATGTGTAGCAATACTTAGTTAATCAGCTGGACTCTCCCAGCATATGATAGATGCTTAGAGCCCCAAGCTTTCACTCTGCATATCATTCTGTCCACTAGCATCTCACACTCTACTGAAGATAGCTTCTTTGATGATATAGGTACTCCCAGGTATCTGAATGATAGTTTCCCTATTGTATAACTTGTCATCTCATATAGATCATCTATCACATGACCTTCCATATTAGCAATAAAAATATTTAACTTTGCATTGTTAGTATGCAAGCTTGAAAAATCTAAAAAAGTCTTGAGACCTGATGTTTGGCTAAAAATCAATATTTGTGCATGTAATTTGCCTTTCATTATGCCTCGATCTTGTTAACTTTAGTGTGAATATTTGTGACTCGAGCTTAATAATGGTATTTATATGTGTAGAAGTCAACTGGAAGTAATTTGGAAAATTTGCATGCAAAGTAAAATAAAAACGGAAGAATTTGGAGGAAGTATAAGTTTGGTGCCAAGGTTCGCGTCAGGCACCAACCAGAACACCATTGATATCAGAATAAAATATTCATTGTCCAGGTTTGCGCCAGGCGCAAAGCATGACGCCCAAGGGCGGATTTTATCCTAATTCGGCTTGGACTTAGTGATTTCAACCATACACGTCCCTAACATGTATAAAAGGGGTTCTAAACCTAATTTGGAGGGCAGTGAACATAATTTGTAGCAAGGGAGAGTACGGAGCCGCCGTGGAGGCCGGAATTCATCAGATCCCATCTTTCTTCTATCAAACTTAGTAATCTTTATGTTTGTTTCGATAAATTATTATTTTGCTATCATGTCTAGGTGGAGCTAAACTTCGCGTTCTAGGGTTGTGGTTGTCATGAATATTGAAGTTTGTTAATTACATTACCATTAATTCGAGTTATCATCTTTGGTTATTTCTCTAATTCTGTGCATAATTGCTTAATTATTTGGCCACCAGTTGAGTTCTATTTATTATCTATGGTATACTTGGGAAAGCCATATTTAGATTAGAGTAGAATTAAAGAGAGCTTGTTTCTGAACCCGTGGCTCGGGGAAAGTTTTCGCGGTTAGGATAGGAATATACCTAATATTCTTGCTTAGTTGAATGCCGTATTTTCTTCGTTCATCATATATTCAAGACCATAGGAATATAGGGTTAATATATTGTGGATATACGGATAGTAATGTGGGAAATATGCTATTTATACAAACTATCCGGTCAACTAGCAATCATAGATAATTTGGATTAACATGTGGAAGTACGAACTCAATAGGATTGGCAAACCGACCACAACCTTGGAATTTTCATCTCCTTTGATTAAAATCCAACCACAATTGCTTGCTCCTAATTAATTTAGCTAATTACTTATTTAATTTCCGCAACAGTAGTTTAGTAGAAAAATAACACTTTTGATTACCTTGGATAGTAAATCTATTTTGGTTAGCTTAGTTAATGATTAATCTAAGTCTTTGTGGGTTCGACATCCGACTTTTGAGTCATTTTATTACTTGACGACCACGTATACTTTCGTGTACTTGGGGAACCAACATGTTTTTGGCACCATTTCTAGGGACTTAGTTGTTTATTGTTTATCTAAGTTAAGCCTTTAATTGATTTCTGTTCAAGTTTTCAATTTTCTTATTTAGTTAGTATTTCTTTTTCTTAGTTTCACAAGGCATCTTGGAATGAAAATTGTTTGAATGATGGTTATTCTTACTTTGATAATCCTTGTCCATATTGTGGAGGACTCCACTGATGGCAAAATTGTCAGAATGTTTTTGAGAGCGAGTTGTGTGCACAATATCAATCCTATGAGTGGAATATTTATAACAAGTATGGTGGTCAAGGTGGCCATTGGGATGGTTGTCCTAATTCGTTTTATCCTTCTTCGAACCCTTATTGTGATGTTTCTAATAACTTTTGTGAGTTTGATAGGAACAAAAAAGTGGAGGCTGTGGAATATGATGCTCAATTTATGGACATGTTGAGTCAATTAGTGGAGCAAAGATAAGAATACCAAAAGGTCAGGGAAGATCTCAAGGCCACAATGAAGAGAACGAAGGCCAACATAGAAAAGATGGTTGAAACATTCGATGATCAACAAGATGCGGACTTAGTAGATATTCAAGAATAGACTCAAATTTAATAAGAGAGTGAATTCCAACAAGAGGAAAATTTTGAAGAAGACGAGATTTTGAGCCAAGCTTGGCTAATGGAACAAGCTGAAAGATTAGAAATATATGAGACTCAACATTTCACGTCCTGAACTCGGGGAGCGCGATCGGTGCTCAACCGAGTGAACCCGGCCGAGCAAGCCTGTTAGATTTTCTTCTACCCAAACTCAACCATAAATAAAGAGGAGATGCACTCCTTTAATCAAACATTGAAAAGATTTCATTAACAACTCCCATTTCATTTCTATTAGCATCTTCATTCATAATTTCCAAAATATTACGAGTTTATATAATGAAAGTATGTTTGCCAAATACTAACACTTCTAATTTAATTCCCAACATCAAACACCACCCACAACATATCTACGAAGCCTCTAAGTATAACAGAAGAATAATATAGAAATGCCGGCAACATGGCCCCGGCTATACCTCAAAGTACAAAGTACAACATCAAATGACATCAGGCCTGGAATAGAGTAGGGCTCACCAAAACCTGCCGAATAGGTAGTAACGACTAACGAGGACCAAAGTTGCCCGTTGATGAACCACCTACACACATTGAAGATGCAGCGCCCCTCGCAAAAGGGACGTTAGTACATATGGAATAGTACTATTATGTAAAGCTAACTGTCCACTTTCAAAATAGAATGCCAATATAAGAAAGGGAAAACCATAGAAATAGGAAGTCACAACCAACGATATCCAAATGCCCAGTTAAAACATAACAATTTCCAAAATACAGAAATAATATATATATTTTTGATTGGGAGATCTTTAGCACCGATATACCACTGTTCACAATACCAATACCATCGTACTTTTAGCACGGAGTCCGATCACGACCCGATCGGCTAGGCCATCTCATCCGAGGCATCAACAACAATCACAATTTCAATTACAATTTTAATTATAATTTCCAGCACAATCACCACCATGTGTGCGGCATGGTGTCCGATCACGACCTGATCGGCTAGGCCATCTCACCACAACGCCGTGTGGATCGACATCATCCTTTTTGTATCAATTATCTCATCCCAAATAAGGGTAATAATATCATCACATCAATCTCATACCAATTAAGAGTAATAATTTCATCATATCAATACAGAGATTTTTCCCTCAATCACTCCTACACCGGCACGCGTATTTTCGGGTTAGGTTGTTACCTACCCTTCCTCGGTGGCTAACGATACTCCTAAAAACATTATTGATTTGCATACAAAGGAATAAATAATACAATGCATTTACCTCATCACTTTTCCATACCGTATATATCCTCGTTGGTACTTTCAACCACTTATAATATCATTATTTCATTGGCTCTCTTGGCTATACATATGATTCTTCTTTTATGGCATAATGGCCGTATTCCATATTCCACACTTTCATTTATTTCCTTTCATGGATCATCATCATAAATATCAACATATATAATATCCCGGAAATCACAACTTTAGGTTTATTAGTAATGAAGAATTTAAGCACAATAGATTTCTTTCCAAGAAATGGAGTAAAATGATTGGCAATCGATGCGCAAGTTAAAATCATAAACAAGTAACACACCATTTATTCTTGAAATACATTTCCTCAAAAAGGGCAATACACAATTTTCACTCAAGAATATGTAAGAACATAAAATACATTGAAAATACTCACAAAATATAACATTAGTTGAAATAGCCACACTGGGGCATGACTAGAGGACATAAGCTTTTAGGCAAATCTACTTTTGAAGTAATTTTGGAATAGTTGAATCAAGGCTCATTTCATAATCTTTCTCACATAATCTCATTTCATTGGCATCTCTAGCCACAAGTATAACTTTATTCTTGGCACGGTGGCCACACTTTATATCTTCAACTCACTTCTTTCACTTTCGAACATCATTATAGATTATCAACAACAAGGCCTTTCCAATCAAGACTTTAGGTGCACATATGAGCAATTAAGAGTCTTAAGCATATCGAGTTTTTCTCACATAATTTGGCATACTAGCTTTCATTTGGAACATGACTCAAAGCCATAACATTTTAGTACACAACCCGTACTTTGAACTTATATCTTTCGATATAACGCTCATTCGGAATAGTCAAGTTTATAAGGAATAACTCGAAACATAGGAATTAGGAACTTGAGCCAACCATGCTTGAAACTTACAGGAACATCATGGAATTCAATTCTAAGAGAGTAGTTTAGCCAACATACCTGGAATTCACCCCTTAATAATACTACGATGTTCCACCATACTAAACAACTTCAATCTATAACAATGCAACACAATTGCACCAATATTAGCAAGATTTTATATACTTTAAGTTATTTAGACTTTTTATCAAACATCTAGCGTGCATATCTTTTTACAACCTCCTCCAATAAAATTTCTTCACCTAACAACCACATTCCATACCAATGATTCACCTCACAATCGTCTCTAGGCCATCCATAACTTCTATTAGCACATGCATGCCCAACAATTCACTCCCAACCCATAAATCTTATTAATTCATTCATTTTACAATCTCTACAATACCACCACAATCTAGGTTAGGCATTTGTGGCTTCCAATTACCATCCCATAAGTCCTAACACATATTTCATACATAAATAATCACCATGAATTAGTTAGAGGTAGTAGACATACCTATTGTAAACCAAATCTTGAAAGACGACTTTTTGGATGTTCTTGAGAGTTGGAAGAAATCCTATGAAATCCAATCAAAACCTTGTTGTAACTAGTGATTGACACGTGAAATCAATATAAAAACACACTTAAAAACTCACCTTAAGTGTGTATTGGAAGCCTTGGTCGGATGGGTGATGGAGAGAAAGTCCTAATCTTGAAGAAATGACTTAGCCACTCTCTCCCCCGGCCTTGGGGGTAGTTTTAGGGCTCCTACGTGCGCAGTCGCGCACCTGGGCAAGTGACCGCACATTTGGTCACGCACTTGATGCAGAATATCCTCTAATACGCGCGGTCGCGCATCTGGGCGTGCATATGGCATAGGTCCGGTAAAATGGCCATAACTTTTTGTAGAAATATCCAAATGAAGAACGGTTTGATGTGTTGGAAACTAGACTCAAAGGGATTTATTATGATAGGTAGGTGACCTCGTAAGTCTTTATAATTTGGTTGAAGCATGAGTTTGAAGCAGGATTTTCCAACATACCTTAAACATATATTTTCGTTTCGAAATGATGTGGTTCTATCCCATAGGTCTCCTTTAATACTCGAATAAGTTATCCTCAAATACCGTTCGTGCACTATAGAATCTTAAATCATTAGGAAATTCTTAACGGGGCCTTACACAACGTGAGAAAATTACAGATGGGATGAAAGACTTAATAGAAGGAAAAGTTGAACTGTTACGACCCAAAATTCGCTGAAGGTCGTGATGGCTCCTAACACTTCCGTCAGGCAAGCCAACAGTAATTTACCAATTTAATTACTCATTTTAGAAATTTGAAATCCTGGTTTTCATTAATTGAACAACATCAAATAGAATTTACCAAGTAAATGAAAAATATTTACACAATTATAACAACGAACAACCCGTAGAAACCCCTAAATCCCGGTGTCACAAGTGCTTGAGCATTTTCTAAGGAATATAATAATAATACAACATCTATCCCGAATGTAATAAGACAGAATAAAATAAATAGTACAATAGAGACTCTGTGGACTGCGATGCGTAGCCTGGAATGCAGGTCACATAAAGTCTCCTAAACAGGTGCGCCTACGCGCTAAGGTGATCATCAATGAACCTGTCAGATCCTACATTTAGCGTAGAAGTGCATCATGAGTACATAAATCAACACGTACCTAGTAAGTATCTAGCATAGTCCCAGAGAAGTAGTGACGAGGAGTCGACATCGATACTTACTAGAGGTCCAAATAATATAATGTAATATTCCATAACAGAGAGGAAGTGTACATCTATAGTGAAGTAAATCTGCAATCTCATAATTTTTCAATTTATTTCCTTTAAAGCATAAATTTCTCAATCGTGTGTTCTTCCTTAATATCTCACAACATACCAAGTCTCAATACCAAATAAATAAGAAATACTATAAAATGCCGGGCATCAGTGGAAAGTTTAGCTCATGAATATTCAGACTACTAGCGATATAACACACGATTTTGCTGAGGTCGTTCGGTCAGAGCCATAATAATGTGTACACTGCCGAGGGTCGAGCGGCACGAACCATAGATACATCTATATACTGCCAAGGCGTTCGGCACGCTCCACAAGAAAAGGAAGGAAGTTCCTGAATTACGAAACATGCGTTTACAATACAACACATGAGCATCAATTAAATATAATTTTCACCTTTTCTCAAATAACTCGCCCACAACTCTAAGTGTTAAGGCTTAGCCAAGTGTACATATATTTACTTATAAATCAATTTCAATTATAACTTCAATTATTTAAGCCAGCAAAATGAGTTCAAGTAATTCAAACATTTCATGATAAGATCCTAAGTCTACCCAGACATAAACATGATTTAGCTACATATGGACTCTTGTCACCTCGTGCGTACGTAGCACCCACAACTAGTAGCACATAACAATAAATATCACCTAGGGGTAGTTTTCGCCTTACAAGGTTAGACATGAGACTTACCTAACTCCGAAGTTCCATAACCGGCTCCAAAACCTCTCTAACACCTCAAACCAAATGCCCGTCTATCCAAACCTATTCAAACAAATGTGCAAACCAATCAAAATATACTCTAATACCCAAAATTAATCTTTTTATACAATTCCCCACTCCGCTAGAAAAGTCGATAAAATTAACCCTCGGGCCCACGTGTCCGGATTCAGAAATATTTTGAAAATAATCCTTACCCATAACATCACGAACTCAAATATATAATTTATTCCTAATTCCATGTCCAAATTTCGTGGTCAAATTCAAAAAATACCAATTTCTAGGTTTTCTACCAAAATCCCAAATTTTTAATAATTTCCATGTTTAAATCCATATATAAACCTCGTATTTAACTCACAGTATGCGGGAATTACTTACCTTGACATAGATGATGCAAATCTTCCCTTGAAGCCCTCCAAAATCGCCTAACCAAGTGAAAATGAGAGAAAATGTGTCAAATCCCGCTTTTTAAAAGACCCCTCTGCCAAGACGACCTCTCGCAACTGCACAAAACAGCCACTCCTACGGCTCCGCTTTTGCGGAAACTTCCTCGCTTCTGCGGAAGACCACTATCAGCAGACCATCGCTCCTGCGAAAATTCTTCCGCTTCTGCGCAACCGCAGGTGCGACACACCCTAGCGTATCTGTGCAAATTCTCGCACCTGCGGCCCTGACCTCACTTCTGCGCACACGCAGGTGCGCTGCCCGCCTCCGCTTCTGCGACTTTTATGCCCAGGCTTCCCAAGTTGCTACTGCGGACCTCACCTTGCTTCTGCAACCAAACTTCTACAGAAGCGGTCACACCAGCGGCTGCCCAGCTTCAACATCTCCTAAGTCCAAAATAAATCCGTTAACTATCTGGAATCCACTCGAGGCCCTCGGGACCTTAATCAAATATACCAACACGTCCCAAAATACACTACGAACTTAGTAGAGCCTTCAAATTACATCAAACATCGCTAAAACCACGAATCGCACCCCAATTCAAGCTTAATAAATTGTAAAACTTCTACATTCGACACTGAAACCTATCAAATCAAGTCCGATTGACCCCAAATGTTTCACACTAGTCACAAATGACATAACAAAGCTATTCCAAGGCTCGGAATCCCAAACAGACACTGATAACATTAAGATCCAGTTCAACTCAAACTTAAGAATATCTTAATCTTTTAAAATACCAACCTTCCATAATAAGCGCCAAAATGCTTCTGGGTGATCCGATACTCAACCCGAACATACGCCCAAGTCCGAAATCATCATACGAATCCATTGGAACCTTCAAATCCCGATTCTGAGGTCATTTACCCAAAAGTCACACCTTAGCCAATTCTTCCTACTTAAAGGTTTAGAAATTAGAATTTTCTTTCCAACCCAATCCCGAACTTCCCGAAATTTAATTCCGACCACATGTACAAGTCATAATACCTTAAGTGAAGTTATTCAATGCCTCAAACCGCTGAACGACGCGCTAGATCTCAAAACACCCGGTCGGGTCGTTACATTCTCCCCGACTTAAACATACATTTATCCTCGAACGTGCTAAGAACTGCTTCGGAATTGTCCAAAATCACTATGAAACAACTTGTGCACCTACCTGTGCCACCACAACCCAGTTGGGCACATTAGCTCGAGCCAGACTGAAGGTCCTCCCTTTTATTTAGTCAATAAGCCTAAGAACCAAATTCCAATATCAGAATTTCTGTACAAGACCTGATTATAATATACGAACACCGTACCAATCACCACACACCGTATCAAAACACGATCGTACACTTTTTGCTGAATTCACACCATGCCCCGCATAATTCACATGCCCATAATAAAATCCTCTGACCACACTAGCCAAAATTTCACAAATCTTATGTCCGCGGTACATCTCATAACGTATATAAATCCTATTCCAACTCTCGCAATACTGCCACAATGAAAGAGACGTGAAGAAACTCATAACCACCTGCCGAATCAATAATTCATGGAGTCTCGTCTCCTGACAAGAACCATTACCTCATTCTGAGTTAAATAAAGATATTTTCCCTTTAATGTACCTTGTATAAATCTGATTGCTCAAATTCCAGGTCCAATAATCTTGTCTCACCCAGCATAAACGGCTCAGGCAATAAGCTACCTCAAACACTGACTCAGATCTCATATGACATCATCAATGCGCCGACAAGCTACAATTCGAATATGACACATAAGGAGGAACAAACTCTGGAAAAGAATTACCCAGCCCGCATAACGAATAAAACGGTCGAACGGATGTTATGAACCCTCCTCAGAGGATGAGAAACAAAATATGTAGGAATAGATAAAGGGAACCGTACTCCACATAACATTTTTGCGGCATGCAACCCGATCCAAACATGATACCGTTGCGGTATGCAACCTGATCCAAATAACGTGCCCGTAGCGGCGTGCCACCCGATCCACTCATAACAATAAAGAAGGAAATACCCATCAAGCCATAATGCTTCTATCTACGAATTACCGACTATCGGCCATAAGCACTCTAAGTGCAAAAAAACAAAACATACAATTCTGGGGAGACGGATAGCGCCATACGCTACAAAACCCAAGCATAACTAAGGTGCGATAAATGACCTGCATTTCGAGAGCCATCCTGCTTACATAACGCCACAAGCTACATGGGACCTCAACATATGTGCGAATAATCAAGCTGTCAAATCTGAAACAAACTCCCACAGTTCACAACCAAAGGACTAGGGCGCCTCCCAGGCATAAACTCTCACATTAGCGACATTACCAGAATCTCCATACTTGGTTTCAATCTTTAACAATTAAGTGACTAATATGACATACTTATACAATTTCTTCCCGTGGAATACTCTCCCACGATCTTTCGCACCAGATAGCAAAGTCTGCACATCCATACCACCAACCATACTAATTCTACAAGGCAAACCACATCCGTAATTCAATACACACTGCCTCTTCCATAGAACACCATTCTCAGGCAACACTAGGATAATGTCGCTTAATCGGAACATATAATTCTTCCCGGCTCATCCGAGATAGTGATATTCTTATCAATACCGAACTGCAACCTTAGCCCTCAACTTTCAAATTTCCATGTCGCTTACGGCATCTATCATGCCGCTACGCGAGAATACACGAATTCATCATAACTCCTGAACTACCAGTAGAATAACACTTCATTTGCTAGAAACCTTTCACTTAGCTCATTTTCGAAGAGCCCATGCAACATACAACTGAATTCCCAAACTGCAGGAAAAGAATACAACCTCAAGTCGTAATCTAAACCGTCATAACTCTTCCGAAAATCCATTTACACAACAAAGCCATTTGAATCAAATACCTCCCAAATCAATCATGTCATGGTGGTTATCAAGCCCGCACATACGACCACAAACCACATGTATAACTTCACACACCGAAGGAACTGATCATTGCCATAACCATGCTGATTCAACCATTAATAACCAACTCAACTTCTTTCAATGTAATCTTGACCTGTCTTAGAAATAATAATAGCTCCATTCACAACATAACGAACTCAATTTGCACTCATCCCGAGTGACCTGAATTGCGAGACCACATCGTTCAATACCCATGAATTACTTCATACCCTTTTCAAGCGCACAATATTATCTCCAACTGGTACACCCATTTTGCAAGTCCTTCTGTGAATCCAAAGCTATTTCTTCTTTTACTCCAATACTGCACTGCATACCCGATGATAACATCGAAAATTCCAAGTCATGTTTGTAATCCACTGCAAAAACTCGATCCTTAACCACACAACGGACCCGAAATCTTTAGGCACTGCACCTTAATTCTTAAACCCACTAGGATCGTTGTTGAGAGTCACCCACTCTGACTTGATCCCGAATCTAACCAATTTCAACGCTCTGAGAGCACATGAACACCCTCTCAAAGAAGAATCCGACTGAATTATTTTCCTTGTACATCACATCCACAAAGCATACACTCTAAGTCTTTCCAAAACCTGCACATGAATCGATAGAGCGGAATATAGAACACATTTATCAATTTCTCTGCTCGAATTACCCTTGCTGTTTTCCTTTCTTTGTCACAAATAATCCATCAATGCACCGATAACCAGAAGTTGCATAAGTCGACGACCACATGATCCAATCGTAGATGGTGGGGCTCCCCCCACTTAGCTTTAAGCTACCATCACGTAATGTAGAGCCCACAACGGTTCCTCCTTCTTATTTACCATGATCCTGCATTGTTATCTCGCCAAATTTCTCGAAGTCTTTTGTTTTAGCTTTTCATGAACATTCCGAATCATTATTCATAGTCACACACTCGACCTCTTACCGGGTAGCAAGTAGAATTCTTTGCAGAATCTTCATCAACATAGCGCAACTGCTAACCTGCTCATACGAGATAACCCACATGTGGAATTCCTTACCGACATCTTCCAACGATGCTGCACTGGGTACAACTACCTCATAATCAGTAAATTCTCCTGAGCTCATGCTCACCCACCAGTTGTATACGTATGCTTCTTCTCTATTGACATCAACTGAAAATTCAACAATACCTTCCGAACTCAAGTCATATTGCATCTTAAACGCTAATCAAATCTTTACACCCCTCTTCATTTCAAGCAAACTCCTTTCTGCCGTATTCGATCTTCCTCAGTACAACAGCCATCATCCTAAATAAAATTCGTAAACCAAATAACTTTCCATCACGATTCCCAAAATCGATCTAAACTCTCTCAAAGCACGTGGCTATCCTACTACAGAATCTATATGTTACTCTTCCACTCCCACTTCGGTCAAACAATCTCCTTTAGGCAACTTTCCAACCTCTGTTGTTCATACTTGTCCTGCTAGTGATTCAACTACCGCGAGACACTTCCTGCCATGTCCTCCCTCATACTTTGCTACCCAACCGCTGCCTTATGCCAACTCCTTATCTATAGCACCAGAGCTAATGAATTGCTACAAACTCTAAACCTCCTAGAAGATAATCTTTCCCGAGCCATCAACATTAGAAATACCAATTCGATTCTAAATTGTTGCACACTGATATCTCTGACAACCACCTCTCAGGCACCATTTCACAATACCCTGCCCCGAAGGCAAAAAAAAGAATCAGGAAGACTATACCACAAGTGAACCTTAATGCGTTCAAACAAGGATGACGACACTGCATCACAATGAAAATTCCACCACGCTCCAAAATATCAAGTCTCATTACTTCATCAACCAAACCTGGGCATCTATAGTCCGATTGCCTTTCCTCCGCTGGAATTAAATGTTGAACCCCTTAATCATGCACTGAGAAATCCTCTCTTCAAGTCATTCACTGCCTCAACACATAAACAGGCACCTTACTATTACACCAACATTATGCAATAACGATACATAGACATCATAGCAATCCGTGCATAGTCTCGAAACCATAGAAAATACGGATATTGAGCTGGAACAAAAGAACATACTTTCGTAAGGCGATGATAATAGCCTGCCCAAATACGCAGGGAAAAACATCCTGCACCACATCGGTAGTACCACTACAACTTCTCGACGCCCAATTGATAACAAGCTCTTCGTGTCGCATAAGATTGAGTAGGAAGGAAATAAATGCACAAGTCTCAATGGAATCAAACCGCACGATGAGGAAATCAAAAAGGCCAGTGCTCCTAACAGCACTGTAGCCTCTCGAAGATAAGTATAGATGTCTCCGTACCAATCCGCAAGACTCTACTAGACTTGTTCATGACTCGTGAGACCTAAGTGAACCTAACGCTCTAATACCAAGCTGTCATGACCCAAAATCCGCTGAAGGTCGTGATGGCGCCCAACACCGTCGTCAGGCAAGCCAACAGTGATTTACCAATTTAATTACTTATTTTAGTATTTTTGAAATCCTGGCTTTCATTAATTGAACAACATCAAATAGAAGTTACCGAGTAAATGAAAAATATTTACACAATTACAACAACGAACAACACATAGATACCACCAAAACCTGATGTCACAAGTGCATGAGCTTTTTCTAAGGAATATAATGATAATACAATAACTGTCCCGAATGTAATAAGATGGAATAAAATAAAAAGTACAATGGGGACTCTGTGGACTGCGATGCGTAGCCTGGAATGCAGATCACATAAAGTCTCCTAAACAGGTGCGCCTACACGCCAAGGTGATCATCAATGAACCTGTCAAATCCTACATTTAGTGCATAAGTGCAGCATGAGTACGTAAATCAATACGTACCTAGTAAGTATCTAGCATAACCCCAGATAAGTAGTGACGAGGGGTCGACATCGACACTTACTAGAGGTCCAAATAATATAATATAATATTCCATAACATATATGAAGTGTACAACGATACTGAAGTGAATCTGCAATCTCATAATTTTCACATTTATTTCCTTTAAAGCATAAATTTCTCAATCTTGTGTTCTTCCTTAATATCTCACAACATACCAAGTTTCAATACCAAATAAATAAGAAATACCATAAAATGTCGGGCATCAGTTGAAAGTTTAGCTCATGAATATTCAGACTACTAGTGATATAACGCACGATTATGCCGAGGTCATTCGGCCCGATCACGAATAATGTGTACTGCCGAGGGTCGAGGGGCACGAACCATAGATGCATCTATATACTGGCGAGGCGTTCGGCCCGCTCCACAAGAAAAAGAAGGAAGTTCCCTAATTACGAGACACGCATTTACAATACAGCACATGAGCATCAATTAAATATAATTTTCACCATTTCTCAAATAACTCTCCCACAACTCAAAGTGTTAAGACTTAGCCAAGTGTACATATATATAT
>AWOL01S0006898.1:154610-253170 GCA_000715115.1 Nicotiana otophora | reverse complement strand
TACTTCTAAATCAATTTCAATTATAACTTCAATTATTTAAGCCAGCAGAATTAGTTCAAGTAATTCAAACATTTCATGATGAGATCCTAAGTCTACCCGGACATAAACATGCTTTAGCTACGTATGGACTCTCGTCACCTCGTGCGTACGTAGCACCCACAACTAGTAGCATATAACAATAAATATCACTTAGGTGTAGTTTTTCTCTCACAAGGTTAGACATGAGACTTACCTCGTTCTGAAGTTTCATAACCGGCTCCAAAACCTCTCTAACACCTCAAACCACATGCCCGTCGATCCAAAACTATTCAAACAAATGTGCAAACCAATCAAAATATACTCTAATACCCATAATTAATCATTTTATATAATTCCCCACTCCGCTCGAAAAGTCGATAAAATTAACCCTCAAGCCCACATGTCCGGATTTCGATTGTTTTTGAAAATAAACCTTAGCCATAATACCACGAACTCAAATATATAATTTATTCCTAATCCCATGTCCACATTTTGTGGTCAAATTTCAAAAATATCAATTTCTAGGTTTTCTACCAAAATCCTTACTTTTTACTAATTTTCATGTTTAAATCAATATATAAACCTCGTATATAACTTACAGTATGCAGGAATTACTTACCTTGACATAGATAATGAAACGTTTCCTTTGAAGCCCACCAAAATCGCCCCAACCAAGTGAAAATGAGAGAAAATGGGCCAAATCCCGCTTTTTAAAAGACCCCTCTGCCCAGACGACCTCTCGCATCTGCGGAAAAATAGCCACTCCTGCAGCTCCGCTTCTGTAGAAGACCACTGTCTGCAGAACATCGCACCTGCAGAAATTCTTCTGCTCCTGCGCAACCGCAGGTGCGACATACCTTAGCGCATCTATGCAAATTCCCGCACATGCGGCCTGACCTCACTGCGCACACGCATGTGCGCTGCCTGCCTCTGCTTCTGCGACTTCATGCCCAGCCTGCCCAAGCCTCTTCTGCGGACCTCACCTCGCTTCTGCAACAAAACTTCCATATAAGCGGTCACACTAGCTGCTGCCCAGCTTCAGCATCTTCTAAGTCCAAAATAAATCCGTTAACCATCCGGAATCCACCTGAGGCCCTCGGGACCTTAACCAAATATACCAAAACGTCCCAAAGTATAATAGAACTTAGTCGAGCCTTCAAATCACATCAAACAATGGTACAACTACGAATCACACCCCAATTTAAGCTTAATGAACTTTAGAACTTCAACTTCTACATTCGACGGCGAAACCTATCAAATCAAGCCCGATTGACCCTAAATTTTACACACAAGTCATAAATGACATAACGAAGCTATTCCAAGACTCAGAATCCCAAATAGACACTGATAACATTAAAATTCACTTGAAATCAAACTTAAGAATTTCTTAAACTTTTAAAATATCAACCTTCCATAATAAGCTCTGAACCGCTTCCGGGTGATCCAATACTTAACTCGAACATACGCCCAAGTCCGAAATCATCATACGAACCTATTGGAACCTTCAAATCTCAATTCCAAGGCCGTTTACTCAAAAGTCACTCCTTAGCCAATTCTTCCTACTTAAAGCTTTCGAAATTAGAATTTTCTTTCCAACCCAATCCCGAACTTCCCGGAATTTAATTTTGACTACATGTGCAATACATAATACCTGAAATGAATCTACTCAAGGCCTCAAACCGCTAAACAATGCACTAGAGCTCAAAACGACCGGTCGGGTCGTTACATGAACTAGGGCAAGAGATCGAAATATTTGGCACTACTATTCACAACTTGAAAGCTCAATTGAATGCAAAGGAGCTTATATACCAAATTGAGGAGATAAAAGTGGAGAGTGAATCATTCGACTATATTTTTGTTGATGAGGCCAAAGTTAAGAAAAATGCACTAAAGTCGTGTGAGGAAGTAGGTAATATTATATTTGAAGACTTTAGTGTGTGTACATATGAGGATGTAAGTAGTGACACAATTCTAGAGTTAGAACGCATTGGTCCTCATTCCATCTATTTTTCAACATTGTGTTTGGATGATGATATGGAAATTGAGTCATCCGAGCCTTTGGAGGAGCCAACAGACGAGGAACAAAGTGGTTATATTCTGGAATTTATCGTGCAAGAGAGACATAATTACTTACCTTATCTGACGGCCAAGAAGTATAAAATGTGAAATTGGTTACTTGGCTCAATTACATTTGACCCACCGCCCCGGAAGCATAGCAAAAATCTTGAAGCCAAATTAGGGGTAAGTTCGAGGTGGAGGCAAAATGTGATTTAAGTCGTGCCACGACTATAAATCAGGCGCTTGTTGGGAGGCAACCCAGCTTTACTTTTCTATTTTATTTTCTATTTTTACTACTTTTTATATTTTTTGTAGTGTTTGTTTTTATTTTGTAGGATTAAGAGCATAGGAAGCAAACCTATTGGAAGAGTGCAAAAGCCAGCTAGATGGTTCGAACCGGTCGTTTTGTGTACTAGCATTCCTTTCAGCTATTTGGAGTCTTGATTAGCTTTGTATGATGTATTATGACTTGTGTGTATGGTCGGTTTTGGTTTTCAGAAGTTTCGGAATTAGTTTGGAAGAATGAGTTCCATGTTTGAAGCTTTAAGTTGGAAGAGTTGACCAAGTTTGAAATTTTAGTATTTGATCTCAGTTTGGAGTTTCGATAGTTCCGTTAGGTCCGAATGATGATTTTGTACTCGGGAGTATGCCCATATTTACATTTGGATCATTCTAGAAGGTTTCGGCACTAATTGACGAAAGTTGAAAATTTGAAAGTTTGGAATGTTCATAAATTTGACCGAGAGTTGACTTTGAGGATATCGGGTTCGGATTGTGGTTCCGGAAATTTGAAATATCTTCATTATATCATTTGGGACTTGTGTGCAAAATTTAAGCTCATTCTGGGTTGAATTGATATGTTTCGGCACGAGTTTTGGAAGTTGAAAGTTCAAAGTTCATTTAAGTTTGAATTGAGGTGCGATTCGTCGTTCTGATATTGTTATTTGTGATTTGAGGCCTCAAGTAAGTCTGTGTTATATTATGGGACTTGTTGTTATATTCGGACGGGGTCCCGAGGGGCTCGGATGCATTTCGTACGGGATTCATATCATTTTGAAACTATTTGGTTAAGGCTGGTTTGGCAGGGATTCTGGTGTGACCGCACCTCCGGAGCTATGGGCATAGGTGCGGAGCTGTAAAAGTGGCAGAGTGGTCGCAGGAGCAGAAAGGGCTATGTTTGGAAGCATCACAGATGCGAGGTTTTGGGTTGTATCTGCGTTATCGCAGAAGCGATGGCTGAGGCGCGAGAGCAGATGTTTGCACAGATGCGTGATTAATATTGCACCTGCGATGTGGCAGGAGCAGATGATTTTCCGCAGGTGCGAAGAGCCATTTCTCCAGTTGATTCCGCAGAAGCGGACTTCAGGTCGCAGAAGCGACGCCGCATAAATGACTAAATTATTCGCAGAAGCGAACACGCCTGGACAAAACTATATTTTGAGGTTTTGGTCGTTTATTTCACATTTTGGGATTTTGGAACTCAGATTGGGCGACTTAGAGAGGAATTTCACCACGCGAATTGGGGTAAGCATTCTTTACTCGGTTGTGATTATATTTCATTAATTAATTTTCGTTTTCGGCGTATGATTATTGATTTTGAAAGAGAAATTAGAGGAATTGTTTATAATTTCATAAAATAAATTTTTGAGTTTTGAACATCGATTCGGATTCGGAATTGAGTGAAATTAGTATGGTTGGACTCGTAATTGAATGGATTGTCGTATGTTGTGAGTTTCGTCAGGCTCCGAGGTGTGGGCCCAGGTTTGACGTTTTGGTTGACTTTAGGGTTTTGATTAGAAATTTAACATTTACTATTTGGAATTGTTCCCTTAGGTGTTGTTTGATATATTTGGGTTCCTTTTGGCTAGTTTTGAGTCGTTCGGAGGTTGATACGCACGGAATGGAATTTCTAGAGTATTGATTGGCTTGCTCGATATTGAATTTGGCTTGTTTGAGGTAAGAATCCTATCTAAACTTGGTTGAGGCACTAGTTGCCTGAATTATTTGTGATAGATACATGCTATGGGTGTGCACATGTGTGGGGTTTGAACACATGTGCGAGAACCGAAGTATTTATCCATGCTCGGGGTAGTGCTTAGGCTATGATATGCCTAGAGTTGACTGTTAAGCTTTAAGCAACAATGTTTCTCATATTTGTATCATTGTTGGGAACTATTTGAGCCATGTTTGAGGTTACGAAGAGGCTTAATCCCTTAATAAAACTTGGTAATTGTTATTTATGTGATAAGATTTGCAGATTTGAGCTATGATAGCACACATTGCACATGCCTACACTTTAGCTTGTAATTATACCAGTCTAGGAGCATGAAATCTGATATTTATCTGTCATATACATGTGTTCTTGTATACTTGCTTCTGTGTGATATGATTTGGATTGAATGCCTGTGACCACGCCGGGCGGATTGTGTTGTTATGCCTGTGACCACGTCGGGCGAATTGTAATATTAACATGTGAGTTGTCCGTGCAGATCAGATATTGATACTATAGCATGTGAGTTACCAGTGCGGCACGTGAGTTGTCCGTGGAGATTCAAATATTGATACAATAGCACATGAGTTATCTGTGCAACACGTGAGTGATCCGTGTGGATCCAGATATTGATACTATAGCACGTGAGTTGTTCGTGGAGCAGTGAGTTGTCTGTGTGGATCCAGATAATGATACTATAACATGTGAGTTGTCTATGCAACACGTAAGTTGTTCGTGCGATTGATATTGATGTGAGCTCTGGGAGAGCTGGCTAATGTTATTGGATCGGGTTGCGCGCCACAGCAGGCTGATATTTGGTTATTGCATTTCACCTTTACATACAAATGCCTTGACTTATTACATGATTTACTTGCATATCTTCCGTATATGCTAGATTGTTGACTGAGCAGAACACTTTTAAATCCAAGAATTGTGAGCATACAAAATGGTTTTACTTGAGATTTTCCTGGTTGATTATATACATGTTCGACACTTGTTGAAATTTTGAACTACACAGGTGTTAGTGAGTACCATCTATAGTTCTTGCTTCTTTTATCTCGCCGAGGTTAGTTAGGATACTTATTGAGTACATGGGGTCGGATGTACTCATACTACACTTCTGCACCTTGCGTGCAGATCCTTGTGTTGATGCTGCTGTGTTCGGCGAGGGTTGACATCGAATATGTACCTGCGTTCCAATTATGATGATCACTTGTCCTTGGTAGCATTAGATTTGGATTCTGTTCATTTATATTTCAAACAGATGTTATAATTATTTTAATTCAGTTTTGTAAAAATCTAAGTCCTAGTAGCTCATGTCGCACTACCAGTCCATGGAAAATTTCTTGTATAAAAGTTCAGTTATTTCTTCATATATTTTCTCAGTAAACCTCATTGAATTGGATTGGTGTTAATTTGCTTACCTAGCGGTTTGGGTTAGGTGCCATAATGACTTGTTGAATTTTGGGTTGTGACAGAGAAGTCTGAGTACCCCATGAGCCGTTATTGCTTCGGCCTTTGGCCTTTCAGGGAGTTTCTTATCCACCCCCATTAATATTTTGTTTTATTTATGCATTGGGGATACTGTACTCTTTTAAGTATGGGGTGGGAGAATTTCTCTAGATAATTAGTAGTAATATGTTTGTAAAAATGTTAACTTCTTATTTTGATTGTAGCATCTTATTTTTGTTTTTGTAGTAGTGTAGTATCTTAGTAGTAGTTTTACTAGCATAATTTTGTTTTTAGAATATATAAGAAAAATCGGAAAACAAAGTCGAAAAAGTTGGACTTTTCCCGACGATGGATTGCCTAGACAGTTTTCGTGTTGGATTTAGTCTAACCAAAAACACAAAAACTTTGAATAAAATAGAAAAATCCAAAAATATGTCTTTTAGTTTTTTTTAAGTAGTAATAATCCCTCGTGGTTTTTCTTTGTGCCCTCAGTTCTTTTCCATGGGATATAGTTTGAACCGGGTAGTAATTTGTTTTTGTTTTTTTAGAGTGGGAAATACGAAAAAAATGGAGGAAGAAAGATGAGATTCCTTGGTTCCCTTGACTTGTTTAATAGTAGCATATTTAGGCTTTGTCATGTGTAGTATCTTCCTTATGTTTTGAAATTGATCATGATACCTTTATAAATTGGATCGCATGTCTTGTGACGCCTATGTCTCATTTACTTGACATTTTTTCACTTTGTGTATAATGCTTAATATCTTATGGCTCTGTATAGACAAGAGTGGGTTGCTCTAGTGGTGAGCACCCTCCACTTCCAACCAAGAGGGTGTGAGTTCGATTCACCCCAAGAGCAAGGTGGGGAGTTCTTCGAGGAAGGGAGCCGAGGTTCTATCGGAAATAGCCTCTCTACCCAGGGTAGTGGTAAGGTCTGCGTACACACTACCCTCTCCAGACCCTACTAATGGGATTATACTGGGTTGTTGTTGTTGATGTATCTTATGGCTCCGTGAATACTTGCATTAGTTGAGAGTCAGAATGATGTCGTCCTTAGTGAGTCATGTGCCACGTGTGGTGAGTTTCTGTGTAGCCATGTCATTGTACTTGAGTCTAAAACTTGCCAGACATGTGAGTTGAAGCCAAATTCTAGGTGATGTTCAGTTTGAAAAATGATTTTAGGCCTTCTTTGATCTTTTAGAGCTTTATTGCTTATCACAAATAAAATTTACCCCTAGTTAACACTTTTGAGCCTATAAACTTTTATTTGGCACCCACATTACAAGCCTATACCCTTTTTATTCGTAATTGATGTTGTTATGATTCTTTTACTTCTTATAGCATTTCAATTGTAAGATGAGCGCTAAAAGAAGTAACGAGGGAACTTGGGTGAATTTTCAGTGCAACCAGTGAAAGGAAGAAAGGTGCACTTGTTTTGAAAAAGAATATACCACTAGTGGAAAATGTAGAGAAAGAGGAAGTTGTTAATGAAACGAAACAAGAGAAGAAAAAGAAAAATGTAAATGAATAAACAACTTGTTCTTGCTAGTGGTATGAATTAAGATAATGCTTAAAGAAAGAAGGAACAATGTTGGGGGTGATTTTAGTTAGGATTGAAGAATTTGCGCTTAAAGGTTAATTTTTTGATATATTAAAGTACTTAGAAGGGTGAACCACTATTCCTAAATATATTCTACCCCTCACTTAGCCCATATTACAACGATGAAAAAAGTCCTAATTGATTTAAGATCAAGCGATCCTACATTAGTAGAGATTTACATTAAGGGCAAGCCTATGGTGCCAATTGCATGCATTTGACTTCTTTTGTGAGAGTGAGTGATTTTCTTTGATATATATGAGTCCTTAAAATATATTTGAGCATTTGATTTGAATGTGTGGATTCAACATACTCTCTTGTTCTTGTTATAAGGGCACATGGTTTCACGAGGGATAGGTAACATTATTAGACTTCTCTAGGATGTTGGGTGTTCAAGCCATGAGTGCATTGTGACATTGAGTCGATTTTAGAGGCTAGGATTGTTATGAGCATTTTGTATTTGTTGTGAATATTTTTAAAGTATGGCATAAAGTTAAAGGGAAGTATAAGTGATTGCATATGCTACCGTTTAATTGTTGCTATCAACCAAGGTCATTTGTATAGCGTGCTTCAATTGTGTAAATATAAAGTGCTCAAGAATAGTGTGAATTATCGGTTCCTTGAGGACGAGCAAGAGTTTAAGTGTGGGGTGGTGATATTTGGCTAAAACTCCATATTTTTGCATGTAATTTGCCTTTCATTATGCCTCGATCTTGTTAACTTTAGTGTGAATATTTGTGACTCGAGCTTAATAATGGTATTTATATATGTAGGAGTCAACTGAAAGTGATTTGGAAAATTTGCATGCAAAGTAAAGTAAAAACGGAAGAATTTGAAGGCAGTATAAGTTTGGTGTCTAGGTTTGCGCCATGCACCACCAAAACACCGTTGATATCAGAATAAAATATTCGCTGTCCAAGTTCGCGACAGGCGTAAAGCGTGACACCCAAGGGGGGATTTCATCCGAATTTAGCTGGGACTTGATGATTTCAACCCTACACGTCCCTAAAATGTATAAAAGGGGTTCTAAACCTAATTTGGAGGGGAGCGAACATGCTTTGGACCAAGCGAGAGAAAGGAGCCCCCGTGGAGGCCGAAATTCATCAGATTCCATCTTTCTTTCATCAAATTTAGTAATCTTTACGTTTGTTTGGATGAACTGTTATTTTGATACCATGTCTATGTGGAGCTAAACTTTGCGTTCTAAGATTGTGGTTGTCATGAATATTGAAGTTTGTTAGTTATATTATCATTAATTCGAGTTATCATATTTGATTGTTTCTCTAGTTCTGTGCATAATTGCTTAACTGTTTGGCCTGCAGTTGAGCTTTATTTACTATCTATGCTATGCTTGGGAAAGTCGTGTTTAGATTAGAGTAGAATTAGAGAGAGCTTGTTTCTAAACTGGTGGGTTGAGTAAAACTTTCGCGGTTAGGATAGGAATATACCTAACAGACTTGCTTAGTTAAATGCCATATTTTATTCGTTCATAATAGATTCAAAACCATAGGAATATATGGTTGATATATTATGGATAGACGGATAGTAATGTGGGAACGTGCTATTTATACAAACGATCCGGTCAACTAGAAATCATAGATAATTTGGATTAACATGTGGAATACGAACTCAATAGGATTGACAAACCAATCACAACCCTGGAATATTCATGTCCTTTGATTAAAATCCAATCACAATCGCTTGCTCCTAATTAATTTAGCAAATTACCTATTTAATTTATGTAATAGTAGTTTAGTAGAAAAATAACACTTTTGATTACCTTGGACAGTAAATCTATTTTAGTTAGCTTAGTTAATGATCAATTTAAGTCTCTGTGGGTTCGATATCTGACTTGCGAGTCACTTTATTACTTGACGGGGCATGTACTTGGGGAACTAACAAGACCCTTTAGCATAAGCAACACTGAATTGAGCTCCCCTGTACTAAAGATAAGCATATAATTAGCAAAGTGGAGATGATTTAGCCCCCGACCCTTACATTTGTTGTGGAAGGAAAACCCTTCTAGTGTTTTCACCCTCTTCATGATCATTGTGAAGTATTTAATAAGTAGCACAAAGATAATGGGGATATAGGTCCTCCTGTCTCAATCCCCTCTCCCCTAGAAACTCACCATGTATTCCCTATCAAATGTAATTTAATACTTAGGTGTAGATATGCATTCCATCACCCACCTAACAAATTTGTGAGATAAGTTCAATCTGTGTGATATTTCCTCTACGAACTTCCATTCAACAGTATCATAGACCTTCCCTCAAGTCTATTTTAATGAGGTAACTTCTAATTTGTATTATTCCTATTATATAGCCTGACTAAATCTTGACAAACCAGAATATTTTGTACAATATTTCTCCCTGCAACAAATGCACTCTGATTCTCTAATATAATGTCAGGTAATACCCTTTTCAATCTCATACATAATATTTTAGGGATTACCTTATATATTGTGTTACAACAAGAGATTGGTCTATAATCACTGACACTATCTGTATGTGTGCTCTTGAGAAAGAGTGTGATCATTGTGTTATTGACACCCTTCAACATCTTCCCAGTTTTGAAGAACTCTAGTATTGCTTCTACCATATCGCTCCCTCTATATCCTAGGCATCCTTGAAAAATTGACTCCCATACCCATCAAGTCCAGGTGGCTTGTCTCCATCCATATCCCACAGAGTTTCTTTCGTTTCCTTATGTGTAACGTCCATATCTAGTATCTCTCTGTGCGCAACAGTAAGGGTTGGCCCTTGTTGAACCAAAGCACTGTTAACATGTGTTATGTTCTCTGCTTTGGTTCCAGTAGCTCTACATAATACTCTATAAAAGCTTTAATAATCCCATCCATTTCTGTTGTGTGTTGAACATCTTTGTGTATGATTACAAAGATTCTATTTGCATTTCTTCTTGCCCTTAGAATACTATGGTAGAATTTCGTGTCTAGATCACCCTTTTTTAGCCGTTGCACCTTGCATTTCTACTTAAGGAACTGATCCCTTGCATGCTTCCAGTTCTGGTATTGTTGCATCAGGTACATCTTTTCTTCCACTAATATTGTATTCAAAGGGTCCTTCTATATTTTATCTTTTGAATTGTATCAACATCTCTATTGCCCTTCCAGCTTTGTTCTTTACTTCATTAAATCTTTCCTTGTTTAGTTGCATGTGGATTTTGTTTTGGTCTATTTAGCGTGCCTATAAACTAGTATATTTTCCTACCAAGTATAGGGTGTTCCCAGCTATAGCTCACCCTTTCCTTGAATGCAGGAGCTAAACTCCACATATTAAAATACCTAAATGGTTTTTTCCCCCAAGTCCTTGTATCCTCCCGGGTAATAATAGCAGGACAATGATCATACAAGCCATGATTCATGTAGTGTACCTCATATGCTGGCAACCGTATTCGCCACTCATTATTTACCAGTATATTTGTTCTTCTCATAAGTCTGTCTTTCTCTTTCTGTTTAGTTCCATGTGTAAAAGGAATATGGGGATTTTAACTCATGTATACCACAAGCAGCAACATAGGATTTAAATTCCCTGATTTCAGTCAAAGTAACATGCCTTCCTATTCTGTCTTCTCTATCCAAAATGTACAATTGAAATCCCCCATCACTTCCCATGCACCTTTTACCAGAACACTAATCTCCCTACTATCTATCTACAAGCTCCATCTCAATGCTTGGTAATTGAATCCACAAACCGTTGTAACTAAGAATTTCCTCCCGATACCCTTATGTTCTACCTCATTATGTATTAGTTGAGCAGATACCTTTGTTACATTGACACTATATTGCATAGATTTTCAGACTAACCAAATTCTTCCTTCATCAAGTGTTGTAAGGTTTGTTGTAAATGACCATCCACTACAAAGATTAAGAATAGCTATCTGAGCCTTAGCCCTCTTAATCTTTGTCTTCAGGAGTCTAAACAAACTGACCTTGGAATTATGCATGAAGACTTGCATTTCATTTTGTTTACTAGTCTTGTTTAGATCCCTAGTGCTCCATAATCTAATCTTATCTATTAGGGGTAGCATTTTCCCTTCCCCTACCATGCCTAGAGCATGTGCCAAGTTTACCTCCCTCATGATTAGAAGGTCTAGTTCTTACTTGTTAACACTCTTCCCCTTCCTTACTAAGTGCTGCAAATGAGTTACTTGTAGTAGAAACATCCTTTGAATTATTTTGTCTTTTGAGGATATGGGGTCAGCCTTTGACTAACCTCATTATCCATACTCATCATTGATTGTTTCTCCCCCTGTACAGAGGTTTGTTTCCCTTCTTGTATACCTTACTTTGGATCCATATGGTTGTCATTTCTATCACCCTTTGGGTGGATCCCTTTATTAGTTTTGTCCACCCCTACCTCATCTCTTTGTTGTCTTCTGCACATACTCACGTCATGGCCAAAGTTCTTGCATCTAACACAAAGGACTACTTCCATTTATACACAATTACTCGTTCTACAATCTTTCGCTATTTATTTTCTAATATCAGCACAACATGATAAGCTTGATTAAGAGGTATTTCTAACAGTATTCTGGCAAATGTCAACCTCTCTTTGTGAGTAGTTACATTGTCTGCCTTTAACAGATTTCCAACTAATCTTGCAATCTTAGTCAGAGCATCTTTCTCCCAATACTCGACATCTAGACCAGGTAATCTGATTCATATAGGTGCTTTGTCCATCTTCTCCTGAGTAAACTCAATTTTTGGTCTCCATGGCTTCATAACTATCAGTTTCGTATCAAACATTTGAACCCTTTTCTCCACTACCTTATCCCTATTCTCAATGCTGTGGAATCTTACTAAGAACACTCCTATGTTCACCTGAGCTACTTTGTCGATTTCTGTGTCTTCCATTTTCTTTTTAAATGTCCATCCATCACTAATTGATGAGGATTAGACCCTAGTACTTGGCAGATAATAGGTGTATTCCAATACCCAATATTCTCCTGAACATCCTCCATAGTTATCTTAACATTGGTGCTACTCCTTCCTCAATTGTTAGGTCAAACACCTTCATAGTGAGAGGTGTACCCACTACCTTACCCCAGGAGCTATTTGATTTTGAATTCAATTCTAGGATTTTAGTATTACCTGCAATTATATTCCTCTCTGTATCTTTCTCCACTAAATTTGTCCACGACGATTTTTCTAAGTGTTGATACTATCTCGATTGTTGGTTGGCATTGGTGTAACTTGTAATTCCTTTACTGCTTGTTGGCTCAGCTCCATTAATGGTAGAATCCCTTGCAATACATTGACACTTTTCATCTTTTTGGCATCCCCTGATCAAGAAATCCCTCTCATCTCCATTGTGATATCTGGTGCACTCTCTTGCAGTCTTTGCCCTTTCACTTTGTCTTCGATTTCCTTCCCATGTTCAGCTTTCGCCTCAGAGGAAATTTCATCCTATAGAGAAAAAACTGACAAACTTGAGATTTCAAAGAGGACTTCAAGAGTGACTTTAATGGGTTATATCTGTAACATGGTTGGCCATTTAAATAATCAATTCATCGAAATTAGTTGTATAGGGACGACTTTCCTATGGTAGTAATTACGAATGAGCAATTGAGGGTGGCAACTAAAGAGGTAGCGAGACAAACTGCAATTTCAGGAATAGATTGACTTTCTTTTATTTTCGTTATGGAAAGTAAAAGTCATTTTTTTAGTACGAGATCGCTTCACACCTCGCGTTGCTTATACCTCTCACCTACCGAAGTTCTGTTCAAAAACTTCGTCCGAGAACTTGTATAGAGAAGGATTTTCGACAGTTCTTCCATACCAACTTAGCTGCATGGCGCTACTATTGGCATACAACCGGTACACCATACCAGGAAAAGCTCCATGAGCCCGGGAACAACATATTCTTCGCCTCATTTTTATTATTGCATTCACGTTTGATAAAGAAATAATGTAAAAGATAGCATGAGTTGGAAATTTGTCATTTCAAAATCTTTAAAGTTCACTAGAAAATAATGTAAATATTTAAGAACGAAAACAATTGAGGATCGGTCCTGGTTTTATTTCCTAATTGCAGAACATAAATTGCAATTAATACAAATTGAAGATTATAACTCATAATGAAGACAAAATATCAAATTTCATTTACGCTTCGAAACTATTTTGCAAATTGAAAGTTACTTATGCTTCTCTATTTTGATTTTCTAATTGGTCTTCATCAAAGAATCCCATAATTCCTCCATTGAGAAGCAGTCATCAATAGTAAAAACCAAGCCTGACTCATCATCAGATATGTTTGGTGCAGTCATGTTATCTTCAGAATATTCAACTAATTGGGATATTGTAGCAACATTACTATTTGATTCTGATGTTGGTAGCAAACCGAGTAATAAATTGTACTGATCGTCGCTCAATTTGGTCAGTGTCTCTTCAACCGATGGAACATTAGCCTTAGCACGTTCGAATGCTTGTTGTTCTTGCAACTGAAAGTGATCATCCTCGGAAAGCCTTTTGATAACCACAAGGGACAATCTTCCTTTTAATGCAACACAAAATAAAGTCCTCATGTCGAATGATTTGACCAGTGTATTGGTGGAAAAAGACATTATATGTAGACTATCAAAAAGCTAATGGGGCATGGTATGTAGAATATAAATTTAAGGACAAGTGGCGTTCTTAATTAGACGAGTTAAAGAATGCAAAAATTGCACGAGAGAAACACCCATGGGGTTACACTGAGGAAAAGACCGGACTTGACAGCCGTAAAAGGAGAAATAGGAATAAAATGAATAAAGAATGTGAAGAAGAGAAGATACACAAATCTGTCATAAAGAAGGAAGGAAAATCGGTACAGTCACAAGGAATCTTTCATCATAAATATTTTCATTACGGTTGTACATGGTAACGGGCTACCAAGACAATTAATATCATTAGTGAGCCCAAATTAAGTAAATCACTATAATTGTATGTTCCTATATAAGGATTTAAATCTCATTTGTAATGGAAAAGAAATAATTATTATTAAAATTTATACAGCTATTCTTTGCTTTACTCTCAAAAGTTTTAAGCCATAATTTTGGGAGTGATTATCAGTTCATTCAATATTTTCTTTGTCAATTATTTCTATTACTTGATCTATTCTTTCAAATTGTTGGAAAAGTGAAGTAAATCTTGGTTATCAGTAGTCCGATTTCTTCTAAATTTGGATTAAACAAATTGGTTCTGTTATAAAAAATCTGATAATCTGTTCACTTTCCAATATTTAACAATCAAATATGCCAACCATTAACGACAACAACCAGCTGAACCAATAAGGTACAACTCCACCACACAACACATCTACGGGATCCCCTCAGCAGTCCCGTGGAAGTTCGCCTGAAAGATCCATTTCACGTACTGATGATCAGCAGGAAAACGACCAAACCGTGGAGAAAGACGCCTTAAAGCAATTGATTGCAAAACGCTTGAATAGTGCACTACAAGATTTTGTTAGAGGATTACCCAATGCGACGCAAACTCCTCCACTAGTTAATACAACAACTTTGGAAAACTCGCATTCATGGCTTGATAATTCTGGAAGTGGACAAAATCCTAATGAATCTTGTGATGGAGGGTCAGGTACTCCAAATAATTCTAATTTACAAAGTTTAGTGCTAACTTTGCAGAAACAGTTGAAGGAGCAGAATGATCATATAAAGCAGATACTAGGCGTACCACCCGAAATCAAAGGGGTGGATATTGACAAGTATTCACAACAACTCTGGAAGCCAAGTGTGGCACCTTTACTAATTCTCAAAAAGTTTTAAAATACCTGATATTCCCAAATATGATGGAACAACTGACCCTCGAGATCACGTAACTGCATTCACTGCTTGCGTGAAAGGCAATGACTTAACCAAATAGGAAATTCTCTTTTAACGTGGTATTCTCTTTTACCCGAAAATTCTATTGATTCTTTTGCTGAGCTTGCAGATTCATTTATAAAAGCACATTCGGGGGCTCAAAAAGTTGAAAAACGGATGGAAGACATCTTTAAGGTTAAACAAGAGAGTACATAATTGCTTAGGAAATTCGTAGATAGATTCCAGCGGGAAAGGATAATGTTACCTCGAGTACCTGATAACTGGGTGGCTATGGCATTCGCGAGAAACTTGAACGAGAAAAGTTCAGAAGGCACGAGGAGGCTGAAATAAAGTTTGCAAGAATTTCCAGCAACAACTTTGAACGATGTGTACAACAGGTACAATATGAAGTTGCGGATAGAGGAAGATACGGTCGCACAGCCAAGGGTCGATGAGAGGCCAGGATCGAGACGTTCAGAATCAGAAAGAAGGTCTGGTAAAAATATGTATGAGCCGTACATAGGACCTGCAGGGTGAGACTCTCGATCTAAATAGGAGAGTGCATGATTCGATTCAAGACCAGGGCAAAAAGACACGAGTTCTTCATCCAGGTTCAAAAAGGAACAAGATGCCCGAATCAATGATTCCAATACGCAAGCAAGAATAGGAGATTATAGCTTTAACATCAGTACCTCCGAGTTAATGGCTATTTTAAGAGGTATGGGGGATAAGGTGCAATGGCCTAAAGAAATGAGATCAGATCCAAGCAAAAGAAATCCATATTTTTGGTGCGAATTTCATAATGGTCATGGCCATAGAATAGCAGATTGTAGGCTTCTGCAAGGAGAGGTCGAGCATTTAATGAAGTAGGGTTATCTTACTGATCTGTTCAGTGGGAAAGGAAGACAATCATACATGAAGAACATACAAGAGCCCTCAAAACATCCATCACCAAAAAGAACAGTCAACGTAATAACTGGGGGAGATGAGGTCAATGGAGTAACATATACAGTCGCAAAAAAGACATCAAAAGTCATGGTCACTCACAGAAAGTGAGTTCTCCAGGTCTTGGATAGCAACAATATAACATTCGATGATGAGGAGGCAGACGCCTTGATGATTCCTCACAATGATGCACTGGTAATATCTTTACTTGTACATGTTGCTAACGCAAAATGAGTTTTGATTTATCCAGGTAGCTCAGTGAATATCATTTTACTGAGGGTGGTGAATGAAATGCAAGCAAATGATAAGGTCAAACCAAAAGCACGATCCTTGTCCGGGTTTGATAATTCAAGAATTATTACAAAAGAGGAAGTTGTACTAACCACATTTGCAGAAGGGGTCGTCAAGTATACAAAGTTTCAGATGATAGACGCGGACATGGCCTATAATATAATTCTGGGAAGACCATGGATTCATGATATGGATGATGTACCTTCCATATTGCATCAAGTTATCAAATTTTCTTCACCGTGGGGAATCCGTCAAATCTGTAGAGATCAACAAGCTTCAAGATATATCAACTTAGTGGTGATCGCAAGCACGGTAGCCAATGATGCAGATGCGAAATAGCAATTAAAGAATTCGGTTGAGGACACTATTGCAAAAACCTCAACTGAAGACACGTAAGGACAGACTGATGTTGATTTGAGACCCGATGTTATTCAAGAGTTAGAAGAAAATGAATATATTAAAACAACTACCGAGGAGCTCGAAGCTATAGTATTATTTGTCCACTGGCTAGACAGAAAAGTTTACTCGGAGCAAATTTAAGCCCAGAAATGAAAGGTAAGTTAATTGAATTTTTAAGTGCTAGCGCAGATTGCTTTGCTTGGTCCCACTCAAATATGACAGGTATACCACCGGAGGTCATGACTCATAAGTTGAGTGAGGATCATTTACACCCACCTGTTAAGCAGAAGAAAAAGAAGCAGGGGTCCTTAAAAAATCAAGTGATCCAGGATGAGGTACAAAATCTTTTAAAATTAGTTCAATACGAGAGGTAAAGTACCCTGACTGGTTAGCCAATACGTTGTGGTTCCAGAAAAAGAATGGAAAATGGCGAGTTTGCTTAGACTATACTGATTTAAATAAGGCTTGTCCTAAAGATTCATTTCCTTTACCACATAGATCAATTAATTGATTTTACTGCATGTCTTAAATTTTTAAGTTTTTTAGATGCATATTCAGGTTAGAACGAAATAAAAATAAACCCTCTAGATGAAGAAAAAACTTCGTTTATCACATACATGAGGACTTATTATTACCAAGTCATGCCATTTGGCTTGAAAAATACTGGAGCTACATATCAAAGAATGGTGACTAAAATGTTTCAAGAACATCTAGGAAAAACTATGGAAGTCTACAGACGATATGTTGGTCAAGTCGACACAAGTAGGGAATCATTTTCAACACCTGTCAGACACCTTTGAGATTCTCCGCAAGCACAACATAAAGTTAAACCCGGAGAAATAAACTTTTGGCGTGGCGTCAGGTAACTTTTTGGGTTTTTTTTTTCTAACAGAGGTATTGAAGTAAATCCCTGAGCGATCAAATCTATTGAGGAGATACCATATATACTCACGAGCAAGAAAGAAGTGCAGAGATTAACAGGCAGGATAACAGCTTTAGGGAGGTTTATATCATAAGTCATTAGAAAAAAGATTTAAATTCTTTTTAATGCTGAAGAAGCAAAATCAGTTTGAATGGACTGACGACTACCAGCAAGCTCTCAAGGACCTAAAGCCATATCTATCAAACCCGCCTCTATTGGCCAAACCAAAAGACGGTGAAATATTGCTCATTTACCTTGCTGTGTCAAAAGTAGCGGTAAGTGCGTGATTGGTACAAGAAGATAAAGGTAAACAATCCCCAATTTATTATGTTAGTAAGTCTTTACTAGATGTTGAGACACGGTATTCACACCTAGAAAAGCTCGCGTTAGCATTAATTATGGCATCTAGGAAGTTATGGCCTTACTTTCAACATCATCATATTTCTGTTATAACTGTTTTTCCCTTAAGAAACATACTGCATAAACATGAATTATCAAGTAGACTAGCTAAATGGGCAATAGAACTCAATGAGTATGATATCATATATCAGCCTAGAACTGCAATAAAATCGCACGTGTTAGCAGATTTTATAGCGGATTTTAGTTCGAATTTAGTTCCTGAGGCAAAGAAAGAACTACAGGTGTTTACTGCAGCTAATCCGGGGACTTGGACTCCATTTACTGACGGTTCCTTAAATATTAGAGCAATTTCAGGAATTGTTCTAATTCCACCCTCAGGTGAAGTCAAGAGACAAGCAATAAAATGATATCTAATCACAAACAATGAGGCAGAGTATGAAGTTATGATTGCAGGCTTGGAATTGGCACGAGAACTTGGTATCGAACATATTGTGATTATATACGGTCTAAATTGAGCTCGTGGTGCATCCTAGGCTTCGACATGGTAAGCCAGGCTCGAGATATGATAATAAAGGGCTAAAGATTGATCCCAAGTCCCACCGGGCTAGAACCCATAGACGGGATGCCTGCACTCGAGAATATCGAGGCCATGATCCCAGAATCAGTCCTAGCCCCAAATGACTTTGAATAAACATTGTTAGCATAGCCAAAGAAATATCGGTACGTATCGATAAGGAGCCGACAATCTGTAAATCAAAAGATTTATTACCTTTTGTAGAATTGTACCTAAAGTAGGACTCCTATACTATATAAAGGGGGTCTGATAATTCATAAAGTACGTTAAAACACGCATTCCAAGGCAGTATACCATTATTTTTTCTATTATTAGTTCTTTTGCTTTTGTTCGCCAGTGCTTGTTTTTACAAGCCCAGATCGAGAGAAAGTACCTCAGTAAGGCTTAAATTGTCTTCCTCGTATGGTTTGAGCTTACTTCATCATTACTTATTCAATTTGTCTTTATTTACTGCTTTGTGTCAAATAAATCCGCGTATCCTTATAACCACTTATAAATTTAATTGTTATCCGATTTTGGGGGTAAACAGTTTATCGCCCACCGTAGGGCTAAGGATAATAGTGTCTATTTGATATACATTTCTATAACACATACTATTTTATACTTGTTCTTTGGAGTGTATCTAATTTCAGGTTAAAGTTCAAAATGTCAAACTCCCAGTCAGCACCTCTACATGTTGGCGATGAGTCCGGTCATCACCGTGAAAATAACAACATAGTGCCTAGTGGCGAGGTACCATCTGTTGAACCTATCAGAATTCAAGTCACTCACCCGGTTGACGCCAACTCGCATGTGGCCATCGATGCAAATCTGCCCACTGATCCCGAGAATAGTGTTTGTGGTGAAGCCCGATCAGCAGCCCGAAATACACAAGACATTAGAGGCGATGGGATCAATTAACATGTGATCTTCGAAATGTTGCAGGCTCAACAGGCAGCGATAGCACAGTTACAGAATCAAAGCCGCGCGCCGAGCAGAATTGAACCCGATCCATCCCGTAAAATCACTCGCATAAATGAACCGGTCGCAGAGAGGCCAACTGAAAATGAATCGGGGACCAACCCCGAGATCATAAAGATGCTCGAGGAACTAAATAACGGGTATAATCAGGAGAGAATAAAATCAAAGCTAATGACAAAAAGGTAGAAACCTACAATTTCAGGGTCGACCAAATCCCAAGAGCACCGCCGATATTAAAAGGCCTGGATTCCAAGAAGTTCGTTCGAAAACCTTTTCCTCTGATCGCGTCTCTTAAGTCGATCCCTACGAAGTTCCACATGCCCTAGATTCCTAAGTACAATGGAACAACCGACCCAAATAAGCATTTGACCTCCTATACATGTGCCATCAAAGGAAATGACTTGGAGGATGATGAGATCGAGTTTGTCTTGTTGAAACATTTCGAGGAGACCCTGTCAAAAGGAGCAATGATATGGTATCACAACTTACCTCCTAATTCCATTGACTAATTTGCTATGCTTGCATATTCCTTTGTAAAAGCACACGCAGGGGCTATCAAGGTCGAGACTAGGAAGTCAGACCTTTTCAAAGTAAAATAGAAGGATAATGAGATGCTCAGAGAGTTTGTGTCCCGATTTCAAATGGAACAGATGGACCTGCCATCGGTCGTTGATGATAGGGCCATTCTGGATTTCACCCAAGGACTCAACATTTGAAGCTCGTTGGTTTCACAGCAGTTGAAACAAAACTTGATAGAATATTCAGCCGTCACTTGGGCCGATGTCTATAACCGGTATCAATCGAAAATCAGGGTCAAAGATGATCAGCTCGGGCCCCTTCTGGATCCGTGTATCCCGTCAGAACCATCGATAGAGTCAAGAGAGACATCAATCATGAACTGAGATCAGACAAAGATCAGTATTAGCCATAAAATGGAGACCAAAGAAGCAGTGGGTCTGGGCACGGGGTTATACCCCGAGCTCAAGAAAAAACTCATTCAATTTCTTATAGTTAACGAAGATTGTTTCGCTTGGTCCTACCTTGATATGACAGGGATCCCGCCGGAAATAACCACTCTCAAGCTAAGCCCGGACCCGAAGTTCCACCCGGTCAAGCAAAAGAAACCCCAGTCCGAGGTCAAACATACTTTCATCAAGGATGAGCTATCTAAACTCCTTAAAATAGGGTCCATTCGGGAGGTTAAATACCTGGATTGGTTAGCAAACGTAGTGGTAGTCCCTAAAAAGGAGAATAAATTAAGAATTTGGGTAGACTATAAAGACTTGAATAAGGCATGTCCCAAGGACTCCTTCCCTCTGCCTAACATCAATTGCATGATCGATGCAACGGCCGGCCACAAGATCCTCAATTTTCTCGATGCCTATTCCGGGTACAACTAAATACGGATGAACCTGGGCAATCAGGAAAAAGCCTCCTTCATCACTAAGTGCGTCACCTACTACTATAACATGATGCCATTCGAACTAAAGAATTACCAATGCCTAATAAACCGGATGTTCGAGGAACAAATAACAAAATCAATGGAGGTTAACATTGACAATATGTTGGTTAAGTCCCTGCGAGCAGAGGACCATTTGAAACATTTGCAGGAAACCTTCAGCATATTGAATAAATACAATATGAAGCTGAATCCAAAGAAGTGTGCATTTGGAGTCGGATCTAGTAAATGCCTCGGATGCATGGTATCCAATCGGGGAATCGAGATCAACCCCGATAAGATCAAAGCCATCGAAGATATCATTATTGTGCACAACGTGAAGGTCGTACAAAGATAAACCGGACGTATAGCCACCCTGGGGCGATTCATCTTAAGGTCTTCCGACAAAAGTCACCGGTTCTTCTCACTATTGAAAAAGAAGAATAACTTCTCGTGCACCCCGGAGTGCCAATGGGATTTGGTGGAGATCAAGCAATATTTATCGAGCCCACCTCTTCTCCACACGCTGAAAACAAACGAGCATCTATACCTGTACCTGGCAGTATCGGAGATAGCGGTAAGTGGAGTCCAAGTCCAGGAAGAGAAAGGTATGAAATTTCCAATTTACTACGTTAGCAAGACTTTAGGTAAGGTCGAAACTAGATACCCTCACTAGAGAAATTGGGGCTCGCTTTGCTAAGAGCCTCTAGGAAGCTGAAACCATATTATCAATGTCACCCCATATATGTTGTGACTACTTACCCATTGAGGAATGTAATGCATAAACCCGAGCTCTTGGGATGGTTGGCCAAATAGGCCATGGAGATCAACGGGTTTGATATTGAATATCGGCTCCAGACTGCCATTAAATCTTAAATTTTGGCACACTTTGTGGCCGACTTTACGTCGGACCTAATACTCAAGGTCGAAAGAGAGTTATTGTTGAACTCGGGGACTTCTTCGGGGATCTGGACCCTCTTTATGGACGGTGCTACGAACGCAAACGAGTCCGAACTTGGCATTGTCTTGAAACCACCAACAAGCAATGTAGTTAAACAATCTATTAGGACTGTAAAATTGAATAACAACAAGGCCAAATATGAGGCCATGATTGCAGGTCTTGAACTAGCCAAAAGCTTGGGAGCGGAGGTGATCGAAGCTAAGTGCAACTCCCTCCTTGTGGTGAACCAAGTTAATGGGACGTTAGAGGTCAGAGAGGAACGAATGCAAAGGTACATGGATAAGTTGCATGTAACATTACACCGGTTTAGGGAGTGGACTCTACAATACGTACCTCAGGATCAAAACAGTGAGGCTGATGCCCTTGCTAACTTGGGGTCGTTGATCGAAGACGATGAGTTCAACTCGGGGGCAGTTGTACAACTCGCGATATTGGTGATGGAAGAAGGCCACACCGAGATAAACTCAATATTCCTAACTTGGGAGTGGAGAAACAAATATATAAAATATCTGAAAACTGGAAAACTGCCCTCGGATCCAAGGGAATTGATGGCCCTCCGTACGAAGGCAACCCGGTTTAGTCTTTTCGAAGACGGAACCCTGTTCAGAAGAAAATTCGATGGCCCATTTGTGATATGTCTAGGACCGAGAGATACCGAGTACGTTTTGAAGGAAATTCACGAAGGCACTTGCGGAAATCATTCAGGTGCCTAATCATTGGTTCGAAACATAATTAGGGCCGGCAACTACTGGATCGACATGGAAAAGGATGCGAAGGAGTTCGTACGAAAATGTGATGAATGTCAAAGGCATGCTCTGATGATTCATCGAGTCGGGGAGCTGCTGCACTCGGTCTTGTCACCTTGAACGTTTATGAAATGGGGGATGGACATCATTGGCCCCTTTCATGGGCACCCAGTAAGGCTCAATTTATATTATTTATGACTGACTATTTTTCTAATTGGGTGGAAGCCCAGGCATATGAGAAGGTCAGGGAGAAGGAAGTAATCGATTTCATTTAGGACCATATCATATATCGGTTCGGAATTCCAGTCGAGATCGTGTGCGACGATGGGAAACAGTTCATCGGCAACAAAGTAAGCAAGTTTCTCGAAGACCATAAGATCAAAAGGATCCTATCAACACCCTACCATCCTAGTGGGAATGGACAAGCAGAGTCCACCAACAAAACCATACTCCAAAACCTCAAAACGAGGGTGACCGACCCCAAAGGAAAATGGAAGGAAATCCTGCCCGAAGTCCTATGGGCATACCGTACGACCTCGAAGTCCAGTACCGGGGCCACTCCATTCTTTATGGTTTATGGTGCCGAAGCCCTAATACCGGTCGAAGTCGGAGAACCGAGTCTCGGGTTCTGATATGCAACAAACGAATCAAATGACAAAGCCATAAATATGAGCCTGGATCTAATAGATGAAAGGTGCGAAGCCGCCCTTGCTCGGTTGGCCGCTCAAAACCAACGGATCAAGAGGTATTACAATCGAAGAGACAACCTTTGACACTTCAATGTCGGGGGCTTAGTGTTAAGGAAGGTCACGCTAATCACCCAGAACCCGAACGAAGAAAAGTTGGGGCCGAACTAGAAAGGTCCTTATCAAATTATCGAGATCATCGGAAAGGGATCATACAAACTCGGAACAATGAACGGTGGGCAACTACCGAACAACTGGAGCATAACTCACTTGAAGTGATATTACTGTTAAGGTACCACCCCATTCATTCCTTTTACTTATTTGCATTTTGAACTAACACTTTCAGTGGACCGTCGAAGAACAACACAATTTTTAGGCCTAAAAGCACGCGTTGCACTCTTTTTCCCTTGAACCGGTTTTGTCCCAAATGGGTTTTCCGGCAAGATTTTTAACGAGGCAATAGTAAATCATGCTAACTTAGAATTGAAGGTCAGCTACGAACTAGTGTCGAAGATCACGACAACATAATTTGAGGCTTCTTTGTAATCAAACTCGAACACTGGGGGGTATTATCCTCAGATAATGACTTCAGGAAGGAAAGAAACTTTGTGATCGAATGGTCTCGACTCGATCGATAGGATTTACTGTAAGGGCCAAACGGTCAAATGAACCGTGCCCACATAGACTCCTCGAGCCCTGTCACAAAGCTTGTACACATGTGTAACCATATATGTTATGCACATAAATAAATAGAAGTTTCTACCTTGCGGATAAATATCTTGTCCCTTAAAAAACATTCTTTTTTTTCTCTTAAGGAATTTCATACATTCGATCCCCTAAAGATATTGAGCCCAAGGGCCACATTTATCCAGGTTCAAAAGATCGCTCTCACTCGGAGACTGTCATCCAAAGACAAACTCGGACGGGCCGGGCTATCAGAGCCCGGGGCACAAGGCCTATTAGGTAGTACCCGAACATCAAAGACTACAGCCATCCCCATTCGGGGACTATTTGTCACGACCCAAATCGATGGGCCGTGACGGTCCCGTGGTACCTTACTCAACAGAGTACCAATATAACGTATCTTTGCGTATCATACTATCATGAATAACTGAGCCGGAGAGGTTGCCGTGAGATAAGTAGAATACAACATGAAATACCAACTTATACATAAGACATACGGGCCTATAAGACCAAAATAACTACTCGTAAACTGAACATAGACCGACAAGGCCATACAATCTTTTACATACATGACATCTGTCTACAAACCTCTAAGAATACATAATTTTCATAAAGGTCAGGACAGAGCTCCGCCATACCAAACAATACATGTCTAAATCATACTGACCAAACAAGCAACTCCGGAGCAAATGGAACGCACCAACACCTTCCGCTGAGCTGATAGCCTACTTGGAGGACTCTTGACCTGTCTATCGGGACTTGCGGGCATGACATAGCGTCCCCAGGAAAAAGGGACGTTAGTACAAAATAATGTACCGAGTATGTAAGGAATGAAAATCAGTAAATAATAGACATGAGAGAAACATGGAGTAAAAGACTCAACATGTAAGTCTGAACAACTCTGTGAATCATTAATACTTATAATGTCATTCATATGTGTATAAATATCATACCATGCATGGGTACATGCGTTCATAACATCATCAAGCCTACGAGGGTATCCCATCATATCATCTCGGCCACTGTGGGTAAATCATCAACGTATACCAGCTGATCAGGTGGTGGTGTGTATATAACGCCATAACCTTTTCCCATATCCCATATACATATAATATATGTGTATATAACGCCATTTGGTCATGGGTCAATGTACATGTATAAATGCATGAAATGCATAAGAAATACGTTAATAAGATTTCTCGGAATGTCATAAAAATCAATATGCCTTTTGGATAAACTTTATCTATTACATAACTATTTTTTGAGACCCATGAACAGAAGATATAATAATAATTCACATGGGAAATCAAAGATATAGACATCCCTAGTACTTCTATGAATAGAGTCATTTATGAAAATTGTGAGTTTACTTGTTTTGTTTGTATCATATGGATCATGCCAAAAGGAAAGAAGGGATAGCCTTAACATACCTGTGTCGATTCTTTTGACAATCCCTCTAACACACATCAATTGCAAAAAATCACGTAACGGCAGATCGAAGTAGGGAGAAATCTGTATGATATTTTTTAGAAAGATTGTATCGTACTCCCTTAGAATCAAACTCTCACGTTGCGATAACATTAGGTAGACTTCGTATGAAATCTTTGAATCAATTCGTTGCTATTGCAACATTAGCTTTGCTGAAGCTTGTTACGTTGCTATGAATATATCTCTCTTTTGTGAATTTATCAAAATCTCATATGACTTTGTTGAATTAGAGAAGTCTTTCATGACTTGGTTGAAACAGAACGTTGCCCTTTTACCAATTCTTTGTAAATTGAGTCTTTTATGGCTTTAGCCAAGATTCCCTATAAAGGTGCCACCTAGCCTCACAACATGGTTAGTCATCTTAGGCTTAATTAAAGCTTCACACATGCTGCCACGTTTTTGGCTTTATCCAAAAGCTTTAATTCATCACCCACCAATTCTTAATTAACTAGTTAATCTCCCATTAATTAATAATTAATCAATTACCCACATAATTAAGAATTATCTCAATTTACTTAAAATACTACTCACTTTTAACACACATTCATGGCCATGTGGTACCTTCTATGGTATTAGTCCATAAATACCGGATATATTAGCTCGGGCCATATTTTATCCCAAAATGTCAAACTTTGACGAAATTTATTTTTTCAATTTGCTTACCCTCTTTTCTTCACGAATTTACTCATCACTTGTTTGAAATAGAAAAATGCTTATAATCTCAAAATAATCTTATTCCCGAACTTACGTCGATTAACTTACGACGAAACTTTAACGTACGAAAATGCGGGATGTAATATCTCATTTACGAGCTTTCATCAATTTACTTATGGCGTATTTTCACGTACGAAAATATGGGGTGTAATACTATTATCTTGGGCAAGCCCGGATAAATCGGGGTAACAAGCCCACTAGGCAACACCCGAACTAAAAAGGCTACGACCATACTAAAATAGCTTAGAGACGTCCGAGATCCGTGACAAAAACAAAGCCTTCAAAATTTCTAAACCGGTTCAAAAGGCTACCCTCGGCAAAATTATCATCTAAAATCGTTCTAAGTATTTTGGGGAAAACTTCCGGTCATACCGAGCTCCAACAAATTGTAAACAAAATAATATCGAAAGAAAGGCTTGTTCGAACCTCCGGTCAAGACCTAAATATTACATGCTAAGGCATTTCGATATCTTCAAAATCATAAAGAAAAAAGTGAAAAGAAGTAAGATTAGAAACTGTTGGAGGGAAAAAGAACCTTATATGTATAAAAATATCTTTACAAAGGCCAAACAGCCTCGACAAAAAAAAGGTACAAGAACAAAGAAAAATACACAAAGTACTTAAACGGCTTGGCTTCCACCGGAGCCCGTCTCGACACCAGGACCATCGGAGTATCCTCTGTCCACGGATCCGCCCGATTCCTCGGAGTCTTCTTCATCCTCGGTGTACGCCAACTTCTGGGACTCGGCCTCAAACCCCTTAGCGGTCGCGATCTCGGCTGACACATCAAAACCGCGATTATGAACCTCCTCGAGGGCCTCCTTTCGGGACTGCCACTTCGTGTATTCGGCCATGTCCCTTAAGAGGTCTTGGGCTGCCTCAACATCGGCCATATATTGGGCCACCATCTCGTCGACATCCGTTTTTGTCAGTTAAACTACCGACTTGACCGTTTTGAGCTCCTTGGCAAGGGTTTCTCGATCGGAGACGGCCGAGCTTAGCTGAGACTGGAGCTCCTCAATTATTTAGGCCTCCACCTCAGCCTTTTCCTTTGTCGCCCGAAGCTGGACCTCTACCGAGATCACCTGCGATCGGGCAGTATCCTTTTTTGAGGCCATGTGGTCCATCTTACCTCTCCATTCTTCGGCCTCGACCTTGACTGCATCCATCTCGGCTCGGAGTTAGTAGATCCGATCGATCTTTTGTTGGACCTGTAGGTTCCGACCGTTAGTCACCATGTCTAGCTCATTTTCACTAACTTCAAAGATATTTACATGTTCAACTAGGTCGGCATGTTCCTTCCGAGCCACCTCTAACTCAGCTTGAAGGCTCTTAGCCTCTCCTTCACGTTGCTCACTGAGAAGTTTGTAGGTGTCTCTCTTCTCAGTGAGCCCTTAGACTTCAGCTTCTAGTCGGTTCACCTCATCCCGATACCGAAGAAAAGTTTCATGGTGAATCACCGAGGCCTACAAATACAAATAAAAATGTTAGGATTATCCATGGATTAGTCTGAGTACAAAAAGAGAAATTGAAGTCACCGAGAGGTATCTGAAGTTACCCCGTTTTGCGCCTGTTGTGCTTTGTTGAACAGGCAGGGCATGTCTACCTCGTTCATCTTGGCTTGGTCTTCCTCGGTCACCAGGCACCGAAGGTAACTGTCCACCCCTATGGGAGCGTAGAGGACTCGGGCATCCTCCGGAACAAAAATGATGATGGGTCTCTTTCGGTCAGGATCCACACTCGGAGCTGGGAACCGATTAATTAGTTTCAAGCTTGAGGAAGACCCGCTTGCTCCTAAAGATGGAATCTTCTTCGATACCTCTAAGTCACCTAATCCGGTGACGTCCTCCGTAGCGGTGGAGTCCACACCATCAAAAAGGCCGCAAAAGGGCTCGTCCACTTCACGGGCCCCCTCGTTGGGGCGCTCTTTCACCGTTTGAATCCTGGGAAGCCTCGGCCCCAGTCTCCTCATCGACCTCCTTAGATTGAGGCAGGTCAGTCTCAAGGTTCTCTAGTTCGGAGGCCCCTTGCCATTTGAACTGCAACGACACATGGGCCATCAGGACAGGCTTCTTCTTCTTGTTGTTCTTCAGACTCGTCTCTCAGCCGATAGAGAGAATCTGAAGGTGGTGCTTGGGCACTGTGCTGTCTTTTGGCTTGTGCACTGCCTTCTTCTTGTTATCATATTCTCCGAGCTCGGGGAACTCGGAGCCCTCTTTTTTTCCTTCTCTTTGGCCTGTCTTGGAGCAGGGGACTCGGTAGGTAAGTCCTCGCTACCTGCTGGAGACCTCACTTTGGCATCCTTGGATAAACCTACAAAAAGAAGTAAAGGTAGTGAGGACTTAATGATAAAAGAGGAATCCAAATATTACCTACTCAGGAAAGGAGTCTCACCATGGGAACGGGCCTCCCAACGGCCCTTTGAGAGCTTGCGCCATGAGTGCTCGGAGTAGGGCATCTGTGATACGATTCCCTCAACCTACTCCTTGAGTCGAGGGACACTATTCGAGACTCGAACGATGGTTGCACCGCCACAAAACACCGATAAGAAAGAAAGAAATAAGTATAAAATCGACTTTCAAAAATAAAATTGTACTTACGTGATGTATTCCACTTCTCAGAGAATAGCATGCGCTCAGTTGGGATCAAGTATGAAGTCCTCACTCAGACAAAACGGCCTTGCCAGCCCCAATCCAGGTCTTCATCAATAATCAAGAATGGGGCTTTGCTAGCCTAGCGCACGATCTTGATCAGTCCCCCTTGGAAGATTTGGGGACTATACAAGCATAGAAGATGGTCGACAGTGAACGAGCACCCATCGATTCTACTCACAAAGAATTAGAGGAGGATCACGATCCTCCAGAGTGAAGGATAAATCTGACTGAGGCATACTTCGTACCTCTTACAGAAATCTATGATGACCGGGTCCATCGGGCCCAATGTAAAGGGATAAGTGAAAACACTTTGGTATCCCTCGACAAGGGTGATAATGGCTTCATCAGGATCAGGGATCATTATGCCATTATCGGCCCAGTTGCTGTCTTTTTGGACCGTAGGAAGGACTTCATCAGTGATCGAGTATATGTATCTTGAGGCCTCCTCACACCGGCCTTGTATGGAGGAAGGTTTTTCAACCTTGAAATCAGTGTTGACCGAGCATCCTCCGGGGATGAATATTTTCAAAGGGGGTTTCGGTACTGGTTCATCAACGGCAGTATACGAAACAGTCTCCTCGACTTTAGTAGCCGGTCGCGAAGTAGAAGGGGTTTCTTTCTGGAGAACGATTTTGGAAGTCTTTGCCATTTCTCTAAAATTGGAGGAAAAATGGAGAAAGGAAGGAAGTTGAAGGATTGTACTTGTTGGCTTGAGATGAAGATAAACAATAACTCTTGTAAAGGATCTCAGATAGTTGGAGTGAAAGTGCTAGAAATTATTGAAATCTCAAGGATACAAGGGTAGAAAGTTTGGATATAAAGTTAAAATGAACAAAGGAAGAGGTATTTATATTATTTCAGCAGTGGTTCGCATCCAGGAATGGCCGACCGGCGGCTGACATGCATTTAATACCATCAAGACTTGACTGACGAGACGTTTCAGTTGTTTTATCATTTCTGTCATGATGTATCGAATCAAGAATCGAAAGCGCATGTCGTTTCTCGTCATCTACTCTCCGAAAAATGAGGGGACTATCTGTATACTGTCAAAATCGAGCTTGTGGTACATCCTAGCCTCCGATATGGTAAGCCAGGCTTGAGACATGATAATAAAGGACTGAAGATCAACCCCAAGTCCCACCAAGATAGAACCCGGAGACAGGACGCCTGCCCTCGAGAATATCGAGGCCATGATTCCAAAATCGGTCCTAGTCTCAAACGACTTTGAAGAAACATTGTCAGCATAGCCAACGGAAGACCAGAATATCCGTGACCGGACGGATATTACGACAGAAATCTCGGCATGTACCGATAAGGAACCGACAATCAGTAATGCAAAGAATTTTTTACCTTTTGTAGAATTGTACCTAAAGTAAGACTCCTCTACTATATAAAAGGATTTGATAATTCATAAAGTACATTGAAACACGCATTCCAAGGCAATATACTATTATTTTTTTGTTATTAGTTCTTTTGCTTTCGTTCGTCAGTGCTTGTTATTACGAGCCCAGATCGAGGGCAAGAACCTCACTGAGACTTAAATTGTCTTCCTCGTGTGGTTTGAGCTTACTTCATTCTTACTTATTCAATTTGTCTTTATTTACTGTTTTGTGTCAAATAAATCTGTGTATCCTTAAAACCACTTACAAATTTAATTGTTATCTGATTTTGAGGGTAAACAGTAATCAAAAGCGACTCACAGCTGGCGGTTAATCAAATGCAGGGGACTTATATGGCAAGAAAGACACGAATGCGGCAATACTTGAAAAAGGTACGAGAATTGCTTAGGCAATTTCAGACATGGAAAGTCATGCAAATACCTAGGGAGAAAAATGCAGAAGCATGTGTATTGTCAAATCTCGCATATGTTGCGGATGTAACAAATGCAGAAAATGCCATTGTGATCCATTTGTTTCATTCGGCACTCGATCAAACCAAGGGTGAGGTAAATTTTAATAATTTAACTTGGGATTGGAGAAACGAATTTGTGAACTTTTTGCAGTATGGTATCTTGCCTGAAGATAAGAAGAAGTCACAATTGCTATGATAGAAGCTTCTAGGTACTGCTTAAATCGTGGAAACTTATACCGTAAAATATTTGGTGGACCTTTAGCACGGTGCCTCGGTCCATCACAAACGGGGTATGTAATGAGATAAGTACATAAGGGGCATTGCAGTAATCACGTCAGGGGAAGATCGTTGGTGAAAACGTTAATAAAAGCAAGATATTATTGGCCAAAAATGGAAGAAGAAGCAGAAAACTTTGTAGCTAGGTGTGATAAATGTCAACGATATGCTAATAACATACACCGACCGGCAGAGCTGTTGCATTCGGTTATTTCACCATTGCCCTTCATGGAATAGGGGCATGGACATCGTAGGGTCGTTGCCTCAAGCTAAAGGAAAGGTACAGTTTCTGTTAGTTTTAACAGATTATTTCTCAAAATGGGTAGAAGAAGGTGCTTTCAAATAGGTATGGGAAAAAGAAGTCAGGGATTTCATTTGGCGAGATATTATATGTTGATTTGGAGTTCCAAAGGAAATTGTATGTGACAATGGCCCACAGTTCATAGGCGCGAAAATCATAATATTCTTCCAAAGTTAGAAAATCAAACGAATTACATCCGTACCTTACCACCCTGCGGCCAACGAACAAGCTGAATCAACAAATAAAGTTATTATCAATAACTTAAAGAAGAGATTGGAATAATCAAAAGGCAAATGGCCAGAAGTATTACCAGGGGTGCTATGGGCTTACCAAACAACCACAAAAACTAATACAGGAGAGACTCAAATGGTGCAGAAGCTTTGCTTCCGGTGGAGATAGATAAACCAAGTACGAGGTACATGCATGCCACTGAAAAGGCAAATAAGGAAGAGTTGCGGACAAATTTGGATTTATCAGAAGAAAGGAGAGAAGCAACATTAATTCGAATGGCGGCTCAAAAACAGATGATTGAACAGTATTATAACAGGAAAGCTAATTTGAGGTACTTCAAGATTAGGGACTTCGTACTCAAAAAGGTGTTACGGTCAACAAAGCATGCAGGAAAATTGAGCCTAAATTGGGAAGGCCCATATAGGGTTCGAGGCATCGCTAGAAAAGGAGCATACGAGTTGGAAACCAGATGGCGAGGTATTACCGTCGAATTAGAATGCAGTCCATTTGAAGAAGTATTACTTCTAAAACGAAGAAAAGACCCACGGTCAGGTATCACGCAAGTTCGATTTTATTTTGTTCTTTTAAATTTTACTAACCATGTTAGATGATAGGCAAAAAGTTGGCCAGTACCAAATAATGATATTAAACCCGAAAAACACGTGAAATACTAAATTATTTTCGGTCTAGGTTATAACGTTTCTGATGAGAAAATGGTTATGCAGTCATCATCTAAGAAATTGCCTCCGAGTCCCGTTTGTATTTTCTTTTTCAAGGAAAGGACCAAAAGAAAGGAGTGATCCAGTGTTCGAGATTTCATACTTCAAAGATCCAACATTGGGGGGGGACTATGCATATAGAAGGAAGGAAAAGGAACCACGGGCATAGTTCATCCTGAATAAAAACCTTGAAGAACCCCTTGAAAACGTTTCAAAGGAGTTCGAACTCGCAAAAAGGATGCAAGATATTCCCACAAGTTTCTAGGTTAAGGCCATAAATTTAGTCACGGGAGAATAGACCTGAATTTGTAAACCTGCTACAATGAAAGCAGTTATGAATGTGTTGTATGAGCAGTTATGAAAATGATGTATAAAATTTATTTATTTGAAATTTCAAAACATAAAACTTTCTCAAATTATTTCTCTTTTCATGTCTACTTCATGTTTCATATATTTGCACCACTATGAAGATGAGATGTCATCTTCATCAGTGTCGTTAATATAAAAGGGCCCTCTTTTATAAAAACCCGTGTATATCGAAGTCACGGTCTATTAAAGCATTTTTAAGTGCAAAAGAAAGCTCAAATACTAAAAGGGCAGAAAGCATAATATGCGGCAAAAGTAATAACGAGATTTATATCATAACCCCAAAAAGACAGGGGTATCAAAAACAAACCTTCCAAAAAAGTTGTCCAAAAAATATAAGGGAGTCCAAGCAAAAACCAACAAACAAACACTTTCGACAAAAGATCTGGAAAAGAGGAAAAGCTAAGGAGCATCATCAACGAGAAAAGAAGGATCAACTTGGGGAGAAGAGGGTTGAACATCAGGTTCGCCAGGAATAAGTCCATCTCCATTATCCTTAGAACCTTCATCTTCAGGTGTGGAAAAGCTTTGACGTTGCTGAGTTTGTTCAATTGCTTCTCTGGCCTTAACAATCTCAGCGTTAATGTCAAAACCTTCCTGGCTGGCTTCAGTTAAAGTCTCGAGGCGAGTGTTCCAAAAAGCCCAGCTAACATCCAGCGATGACTTATCCTCTAGGGCTTCATAGTCCTTCTCCCACTGATCAATTGCAGCTCTCAACTCTTCTTTTTCTGCTTCCGAGGCTTCATAAGCTGTCTTCAAAGGAGCAATAGAACTTTTCAAGAATTGAATTTTATCTATAGAGGTGCAGAGATCTTCCTGAGCTTGGGTAAGCCTTTGAACCAATTCACACGCGTAAATCACTTTTTGATTGAGGAGCTCTTTCAAACCCCTTATCTCCTCAGTAGCCTTGGAAAGTTGTTCAGCAAAAGAGGATTCCAGTCTATCCTTATCCTTCTCAACTTGACTAGAAGAAGCTTTTAGAACCGCTAACTCAGGATACCATTCTCATTTGTTATTCCAAAGCTTCTTTCTCTTCTGCAAGAATGTCCTTTTCCAACTAAAGACCTTCAAATTGTTCTCCCCAGTTATCAGCCTCAGTGCGCAATTCAATTAGTTGTTGATCAATCCAAGAGACCCTTTTCATAAGCTTTGTTCCTATCAAATTGATCTACAAAAAAGAATGAGAGTTACGAATGAGGAAAAGTAAGGAAGAGAATGTAAGTAAATTTATACCTTAAGAGAAGAATGAACAATGTTATTCATTAAGGTCAAGGAACTGTGACCCTCTAACTTCTTCTTCTCCACGGGTCCTAAAAATGGCTTCAACTACATGTCAGCTTGTCCAGACTTCCTCAATAAAATTCCACCCTCTAGGACTTCAATCACAACCTTTTTTCATTTCCCGCCTGCTACTAGAAGGCTCGGCTTCTACATGAGAAGCAGCAGTGGGAGCAACCACTGGAGTAACATCGGAAAAAGATACATGGGGGTTAACAGTAGATAAAACTGGAAGGGAAGCAAGTGAAATTTCTTCAGAAACAGGCCCGAGGCCTTCTTCACCCTCAAAGCCATGGGCGAATAATCTTTCAACAGGACTTGATGGGGGATTAGTTGTGTTACTAGCGTCTTCATCAGAAATTTCTAAAGGGGCATTCTCTGGCTCATCAACGAGTCTGAAGGGAATTGAACTTGATGGGGGATCATGAGAGATAGGGTTTCATTATCAGAAACCACGCGTCTCCTGATACGCAGTTTTCTTACCAAAGAACCTTCTTCTACATCCTCTTCATCGTCAGACCCACGGGCTTCGACAATTTTCCTCTTGGAGGAAGAAGCACTCAAAATCCATTCTTGAGCAAGACTTACAGAAAGCCTGGTTGATGGAACAGATGCGGGGCTAATGTCACGAATAGCAAACCCTAATAAAAAAGGGGGAATGATGAAAAATTTATGTATAAAAAAGTAACGGAGGAGAGGAACTGTAAAGTTAAAGAGTACCGTGAGTCTTCACTTTCCAACCAAATTTCTGTGAAAGAAATTTCCAAGATCTTTTGTCCATAGAAGTAGCAGTCAACATTTTTTTTACCCAAGCACGGAAGTCAAGAATTTCTTCGATGACTTCCATGGTTGCTGAAAAAATGAATATGTGGTTACATGAAGAATTCAAGCCAACAACAAAAATAATTACGTGCAAAGTTCTATTTTTCTGAAAAAGGCATATTTTCTTTACTCACTAACCCACTAGTGGGGGCAGAAATAAAGCAGGTGTACCAGCTACAGTCACGGTCATCCTCGGGGCTAACTAAAATCCTTTTACTTCTAGCCATGATGGAAAAGACCCCTTCACGAAACAACTTGGGAGATCAAAGATGAAGTAAGTGACGGAAGGTAAAAGGAGTGGAAATCAAATCCGACAAATAGCGAAGGCATGCCACAGCCCTCCACACGATGGGACCAATCTCGCCAAGGCAAACATTAAAATAGCGACAAAACTCGATGATCACTGGATCAATTGGAGGCTTAAACCCTAAAGTTAAAGGGTAGGTATAAACGAAAGAAAAGCCAGCATGGTAAGAGGTGATTCTTTGATTGGCACCAGGAATTAATACTAGGAGAGCTGGTTTCCAATGACATTTTCATCGAACTAAAGAAAGAAGACCATGAGTGATTAAACTTGGGTAACGTTTAACAGGGTTAAGGGAAGCATTAAAAGAAACTTGATTCTTCATGGTCTCGTGATCTAACACAAAAGAAAACTCTTGAGGAACAATCTCAGATACTGTAGGCTCACGCATAGGTTCATTCAGGTCCCTATTTTTAGAAGAAGATCTAGGTGTCAAAAGAGCCCTAGGTCTAGAAGATGGCCTGGCGGAACCAAGGTTGCGGAGTCTACCACCTCTCCTACTCCTAGTAGGGGCAGTAGAAGGAGCAAGCTCATTGACGATCACAACTTTGCGAGGGTCTGGTGTTGAAGAAGACATTTTAACAAAGAAAATACAGAGAAAATGTACGAAATTACGAAGAAGGGTTAAGATGGTGGATACAGAGAAGAAGGAAGAGGGTTCAAGAAATCAAAAAAGATGAAGTATTTATAAGGAGATACAACCGGTGTTAAAATTGGTCATTATGAAGTGTCATAATGGAACCGTCACTTCGTGACTGACGCAGCCGCAAAAAAAATCCTAAAAAAGTACTGAGAAACTGCAGACCCAATCATAAGAAGCCACGTGGAATGCCACTTAAATGAATGTGACATATGTTGCATCGATTCTGAAGGAGGCATAATGATACTCGAGAAACGGCGGCAAAGAATTCCCGCCATAAAAACTTACCACTTCCTGAATATTCAGTTGAGAATATTCATAAAGTGCGGGGACTATCTATATTGGTAGAAAAAGACATTACATGTGGACTATCAATAAGCTAACGGGGCATGGTATGTGGAACATCGATGTAAGGATAAGTGGTATTTTTAATTAGATGAGTTAAAGAATGCGAAAAAGGTACGAGAGAAACACCCACGGGGTTACACTAAGGAAAACATTGGACCTGACAGCTGTAAAAAGAAAAATAGGAACGAAAAGAATAAAGGTTGTGAAGAAGGAAAGATACACAAACATGTTATAAATAAGGAAGAGAAATCGGTGCAGTTACAAGGAATCTTTAATCATAAATATTTCTGTTACGGTTGTATATGGTAACAGGCAATTAAGGCAATTAATATCATTAATGAGCCCAAATTAAGTAAGGGAACCACTATAATTGTATGCTCCTATATAAGGACTGAAATCTCATTTGTAATGGAAAAGAAACAATTATTATTGAAATTTATACATCTATTATTTGCTTTACTTTCAAAAGTTCTAAGCCGTAAATTTGGGAGTGATTATCAGTTCATTCCATATTTTCTTTGTCAATTATTTCCATTTCTTGATCTATTCATTCAAATTGTTGGGAAAGTGAAGTAAATCTTGATTACCAGCAGCCCGATTTCTTCTAGATATTGACTTTGACCAAGAAATCTATTTTTGGGTTAAACAACTACGTTCCCTTAACACCTTAAGTATGGTATCGCCAAGACAATATTCTTTCATAGTCCACATATGTATTCTTTGATCCGAATTACTACTATCTTTATCATCATCGAAACGAAAGCTTTTCTTGAACCCTACCAATGACCCTTTATTCTTATTATCAAAAACTAGTTTACCCTTGTCTAGTCTCTTCCACGAGCCTCCGCCAGTCAATGTTCTAATGAAGTTTTTACCATGCGCAAATTTTTTCTTCAACCGAGTAATGAAATAGTTAAGATCTGTTGGTTCCCCATGTGGGTATATATCGATGAATATATCACGTGGCTTCTTGTTACCATACAAGTCTACGTTATGTCTAATATGATCATATTCAAATGGCTTATTACCGCAAACAAACTTCAACAGGTACCTTATGAGCTCTTCATCTAAAGGACAAAACCTCATACTTGTTACACAGCTACTTCCTCCGCAGTTCGTCATCTTCTTCGCCTTCTTCTGTTTCAAACTAAGAAGATAGCAAAGCTTTAACCTAGCCACCCACCAAAAGAACAAACATAAGAGAATCTTTGTCCTAGCTACAAAAAAACGTGCGCGGAACGATAACAAGAAGTAAGTAGAAAAGAGTGGAAAGCTTGAACCAGTGCTCTATATATATAAGGAAGTATGAGGTTAATTAATTAGCACGAAAACTTGAGATATTTTCATTGTATAATTTTTATTTGGCGAAGGTTTTTGCCTAATATGTTTTTTAAAAAAATAAAGTTACGCCATAGGTGGCGTATTCCTTTATTCATCCAAAAAATCAGTTTCAACAGAGAGATGGATCAGCTATCCTAGTTTATCTCCTTATGTGAACCTTCTCTATAAAAAGGTTACAAAAACTTACAAACCCTGCTAAGGATTAACAACAGGTAACTTAACAAAAAAAGGAACTCCTATCATAAAAAATAGTTTTTCCTATGCTTATGTCTTAGTGAGGCCATTTGCATCAAATCCAACCTGTATGGTCCCTTAGCTCCTTGAGGTAGAGTATTGACCGATGTAAATACATGATATGGATTTTCAATACTCCATTTTGCTAGAACGTCGGCTACTTGATTGGCCTCTCTAAATCCATCTTGAATTCTAACATTAGCCATGTTGATGTAGTTCTTAGTTTTCAACACAATTTCCAACATATGCCATGGAGGTTTGCTATATCCATTCAACATGTTGATAATCAGAAGTGAGTCACATTCAAGAATTATATTAGAAAAACCATTTGTAATACACCACTGAACTTCAAACAATGCAGCCTTGGCTTCATCAAAGTTGCTACTGCAGNTTTAGGACCCATATCATATTGTACTTGCGATGTTTGCGCCCAACTTGTTAATTTAATTGTTTAAGACATTTAGAAACTTGATAAAGGAATTGTAAAAAGGTTAAACTTCATTTACTTGACCGTTAAATGAGAATGTTATAAATTTTGGAATATTTCCCCTTAACAAATCTAGAATTGGTTATTTAATGTGTTTTCTCTTTTGTGGAGCGGGTCGAACGCCTCGGTAGCAGATAGATGCATCTATGGTTCGTGTCGTTCGACCCTCGGCAGTGCACAATTTAAATATTATGTTGGATCGGGTCGTACGACCTCAGCATGATTTGCGCATGATATACTTTTGGAATTGATAATAATTGATATTGCTTTCATTGGTTCGGGATACAAAAAATGTTAAATGACGAAAATAAATTTGGAAATTTCTTATCAACACAAGAATTGTTTACTTATTTCATGATATTGAGCTTATAGCCGTTTTATGTAATCCATGCTTAATTATATCATTGATATTTTATTTATAGCCCATAGTAAGTGTCGAAGTCGACCCCTCGTCACTACTTCTTCGAGGTTAGGCGGGATACTTACTGGGTACGCGTTAATTTACGTACTCATACTACACTTGCTGCACATTATTTTGTGCAGGTGCTTTTATGTTTAGCGGCCTTGTGAGAGCAGAGGCGTGTAGGCATGCAGATACTTAGGTGAGCTGCACTCCATAGTACGACCCGCAACCAACTTAGTCTCCCTCAGAGTATTTATATTTTTCATGTCCAATTTGTATTCCGGACGGACGTTGTATTTTATTTTATATTCCTAGTTGATACTCATGCACTTGTGACACCGGGTTTTGGGGCGATTATGGGTTGCACTGTATTGGAATTGTTAAAAATATTATTATTTACTCTGTAAACTCCATCTTTTACTATTTAATTGAAGAAAATATGATTTCAAAAATATTATAATGACAACCAAATTAACTATTTATTTTTGACTTTCCTGACAGCGGTGTCCGGCGCCATCTTGAATTATAACATTAGCCATGTTGATGTAGTTCTTAGTTTTCAACACAATTTCCAACATATGCCATGGAGGTTTGCTATATCCATTCAACATGTTGATAATCAGAAGTGAGTCACATTCAAGAATTATATTAGAAAAACCATTTGTAATACACCACTGAACTTCAAACAATGCAGCCTTGGCTTCAGCAAAGTTGCTACTGCAGTTCACGAACGAGGAGGCAAAAGCCATAATCATGTTGCCGTTATGATCCCTGCAAATGCCCCCACCTCCAGCTGATCCTTGTATATTTCTACTCCCATCGGTGTTCATTTTAATCCAAGAGTCAGGTGGTTTTTCCCACTTTACCAGCTTGCACTCAATAACAGGGGAAAGTTGCATAATTTGAGCACAAATACCTTGCCAATCGGCAGCCCAGTTCCTGTTAACCTTAGTCTTGGATACAATCCATTTGAGGTGGATGATAATTTGGTAATGAATTCTCCTAATTGAGGTGTTAGAGTCCCCGTATCGAACAACGCTCCAAGCCTTCCAAATTTTCCAACAAATAATCATAGGTGTGACTTGAAGTAGAGTTTGATGAACACTATTCTTTGGCTTGGTACTCCACCACCTTGTAAGCATAGTCGTGATAGAAATTTCTTCCCATATCACGCCCAATGGACTACCAAAAATCTTCCAGATATGTGAGGCTATTTCTCCTACCATGAATGTATGATGTGGGGACTCTATCTATGGATTCCTGCAGCAGAAACACATGGATACAATATTCTGGCTAAAAATGGGAAGAACATCATCAAAAGACAATTTGTTTTTAAGGATTCTCCACATAATGAACGACATCTTAAATGGGAAAAACTTGTGCCACATCTTCATCAACAAAGGTGATCTATCTTTCCTCTGTCTACCAATGTTCCAGGCTGAAGAAGTAGAAAATGTTCCATTTACATTAGGCGTCCAAATAGGCACATCTGGACAATTCTGATCACCAATAGGTATAGTGAGAATGTGCTCCGTGGGAAACTCTGGAAAGTGCATATGTTCAATGTTCCAATTACCATTATTAATCAAGTTTTTGACCATTTGATTGCCATGAATTTCGCCCACCAGTATGATCCTAGAGATTGCACCCATATCTGTCCAATTATCCCACCAAAGATTACTATCTCCAGCATTTATTTTCCACAACATCCTATCTTCCACTATTTCCCGAAATCTCAACATATTCCTCCACAGTTGCGACTGGGTTGAAATAGATAGCTTGGCCACTGGTGAGAAGTATTTGGAGCTGAGGAAATAAGACCACAAAAACTTACTAGTTCTAAAACACCACCATCTTTTCATATTGAAACTTTCACTGATATCTTGCAACCTTTTGAAGCACAATCCTCCCTCATCAGTATAACACAAATTAGACCAAGAACTCCAATGGTATTTCTGCTTTCCGTCTTTTGAGCTCCAAAAGAATCTTGCCATGTGTTTTTCAATCTCTTTGAAGACTGTTTTGGAGGTTCAACAGCAGCTAGAAGATGAATAGGTTGTGATTGAAGGACATGTTTAATTAAAATGGTCCTGCCTCCCACTGATAATAGTTTACCATGCCATCCAGTTACTTTCTTCACTATCTTAGCTACCATCTCGCTATAATATGCAATCCTTTATCTTCCCACATACAAAGGACATCCAGGTAAATAATAGGGAAATTAGCATGCATATAACCTGTCACTTCCTTAACTCTAAGAATCTGATTGTTTGTAGATTTTGGGTTAATCAGAAAATAACTTTTATCTATGTTAGTCAGCTGCCCAGAACATTTATCATAGTTGTGCAATTGACCTATAACCAGCTCCACAATCTCTTATTACCAGAAGTGAAAATCATGACATCATCTGCATATGCAAGATGTGTCACTTGCGGTCCTTGACACTGCATACTGAAGCCCCTAAAATGATTTATGAAGGGTAGTTTATTAAGCATTCTTGATAGAACTTCAGCCCCTATAACAAAAAGAGCGGGGGATAATGGGTTACCCTGCTTTAGTCCTCTGTTAGAATGAAAACATCCTTGCCTTACACCATTGATCATGACTGAGTACCAAACATTGGAGATGGATCTCCACACCAAATCAATCCAGCATTTAGAAAAACCAAATCTTCTCAAAACAGCTACCAAAAAGTGCCAGTTGACTCTATTATACGCTTTAGTCATGTCTAGCTTGAGAGCAACATTACTACCAATATTCTGCTTCTCCATACCATGAATGATTTCCTGTGCTAGTAAGACATTTTATGTAATGGATCTCCACTTGATAAAACCCGATTGATTATCAGAAATAACTTTGGAAAGTAATGGAGTCAATCTAGCAGTCATGATTTTGCTAATTATTTTATTGGAGCAGTTACTGAGGCTGATTGGTCTCATTTCATTGAAAGATGTTGGGTTTTCTACCTTAGGCAAAAGGACAAGGCAAGAATTGGTATAAAACATGGATAATTCAGCCCCATTAAAGAAGGATTGCACCACACAAATGAGTTCCTTTTTTATAATGTCCCAGCAATTCTGAAAGAAGAAACCACCAAATCCATCAGGCCCTGGTGCACTGTTAGGACCTGTGTCAAAAACCGCTTTTCTAATTTCTTCTTCCTCAGGAATCACACATAGTAGTTCATTATCTTGATGGGTAATAATCTGACTCAAACAGTCCAGGTGATGATATTCTGGTTCAAATTCACCTTGGAGAAGCGTAGAAAAAATATTTAATAGCTTCTCTAGAAATATTTTCATCCTCACTAATCCAGTTACCATCTGAGTTTTGGATTCTTTGAAGCGTACGTCTTCTCCTCTTCTCATTAATAATAGCATGAAAGTATTTTGTGTTGGCATCCCCTTCCTCCAACCATCTGATGTTAGCCTTCTGCTTGAGTATGGATTCTTCATATTTCAGCCACTTAGTATGTTCAGCTTGGGCTTGATGAACCCATGCTCTGTAATCCTCCGTGTCATTGTCAATATATTCTGCCTCTAGAGTTTGCATTTTCATCTCCCATTCTTTCACCAATTAAAAAACATTGCCAATCTGCTCCTTAGACCATTGGCTCAGTTTTTTGTTTAAATGCTTAAGCTTGAGTTGAAATCTTCTCATGATGTTACCCTCCACCTCACAATCCCATGCTTCTTGTACCACTGCTCTAAAGGTAGGCTGCTCTGTCCAAAACTGAAGAATTTGCAAGTTGATCGATCTTCATTGCCACTTTAGCTCCATTTGGCACACTACCGGACTTAGGGTCATTAGTCTTAGTTGTCGCAATTGTAGGGACAACCACCTTCTTCTTGCCATCACCATTACTTTCCTTATCCTTTTGCCTTAGACATTGTTCATCAGAATGACCTTGATGCCTGCAATTAAAACAATAACCAAGTACATAGTCATATTCAATCTTTTGTGAGAAACCAGCTCCTTCAACACCATCCACAGTCTTTATCCCCACCCAAACTGATTCCTTCAACTGCACAGCCAAATCCACCTCCACTTTAACATTGGCAAAATTCCGTCGAAATTTGACATGGGTAGCTTTATCCACTGTTAACAAGGTGCCGATTGGGGAAGTGATTCTTTGTAATGCACTCCAATTGAAATAATGCCATGGTAGCTCAGGTAAGTGAATCCAAATAGGAGCCAGAGATGTTTCCACATTAGGATTGAAATCCTTCGTCCATCGTACCACACGTATAGGTGAGCCTAAAATCATAAGATTGTCCCTAAAGTAGATGTTCTTGAAATCATCCTCATTTGTAAAAGAGATGAAGATGTGTTTTGCATTGTAATGCCCAATTTTAACTGTTCCCCACATCGGAAACCTATAGCTAGCAGCAAAGTCCATCCGAATATCTTCAATCAGAGCTCTGCCATGTGAAAATTTCCCGATAATAGTAAGCCTGCACACACTCGCAAGCTCCTCCTCTTCCTGTGGTGTGAAATAAACTGCTGGTTTTCCTTTGTAAAGTTCTGGCGGTCGAAATTGTAAGACAGGCTTCGACGGTAACGATCTACTCGGAACAGCCAGAGTAGAGGCATAAGAGGTGTTTGAAGGGATCTGATTATTACTATGTGTAGGTGGGTCATTGCGGTGTTCACCGCCGAGTCCGATGGGTTCTATGTCGGGAAAAAGGGAGCGTGGGGCGCGTCTGCAATATTTCATTATATTCTTCAAATTACTGATAATTCCTTTGCTGGGAGCGGGGATGATATTAAAGATGTTGCTGTAGGACCTCTCTATTAACAAAATTCTGACTCGAGTGAGAATTAAAATATCTGTAACTAAAGAGAACTTTATTTATCTATCTACTTAGAGAAAAGAACTTGATTAACAGTAAGAGGAAAGAACTTTACCAAACCATTTTATCCAATAATATGATCTCTTTATCCAACATTCTTTTCCATTACCTGAGAATATAACTTGCCTAAATTCATAATACATACATAAAGTCATAAAACAATCTATTTAGTCTAAAAAAAAAGGACTCCATACTTTGGAAATATACTGTTGATGGATCCCTTGGTATTAATTCAGCTTATAGAATTGTCTTACCTCATTACAACAATAAATCATAATAACCAAAATTAAAACTATAAATGGTTAAAAAAAACTGCAAAACAAGCACAAATTCTTTCCTGCTAGCTTGTCATGACAAACTTCTAACAACCAAAGTGCTCGATCCATGGTAGAGGCATTAATTAATTACTCCAAATGCAGCATCCATATTGAAACCATTAACCATATTTTATACACTGTCAAACTGCATCTAACTTCTGGGATCAATTTGGACACCATCCTCGACCCTACAAAAATAATCCTTACCAATGATGAATAATGAATCCATTAACAATGATAACAATAATGCGAAAAATTAATGGACCTGGAATTTAGTCACTGTTTCTTTTCATTTAAACATTGAAATTTTGATCTGGACCTTAGGACTAACTCAACCCGCAGATGCGGGAACTCAACACCTCCCGCACGCCCAAAACTGGATATTTGGAGCGTGGACAATTAAAGATGGGACGAAACATCGTATAAATCATGAATTGGGATGTGCCTGACTCTGATATTATGATAAGAAAATGAATCTTAGACCTAACTCAACCCCAAAAAGCTAACTTATGATGTGAGAATTGTCCAAGACCATATAGAGAGGCCAAATAACCCATCACCGCGATATGGGAAGTCAATGGTGGCTAAAACAAAACAGTGGCTAAACATTAAAAAAAAAATGCCTTCGGTAATAATTAATAACAGCTTATCACCCCAAATTGCAATAAGAAGCTAAGAGCTATAGAGTTCATTGTCATGACTAATGATAAGTAAAGAGACAACAAATTAAGTTTATTCCTTGGCTAACCACAAGAAATTGAATGCTGCTATAATGATAGTTCCACATGTTTTCAACAAAACGCCCCACTAATAGCAGCATTTGATAAAATAACAAAATCAACAAAAAGAAGACAGAAATATTGTCAAAAACCTGAAACCAAAGATCAGGAGGAGGACATGCAGCAGCCACCTCTGCCACCAGAATCTGAATCCTGGCCAGGAACTATGATCCTTGTTCCCTTGAGAGATTGTGACTTTGCGTACTCTGCACCTTCTTCTGCAGTGAGAGTTTTCTTGCCAACGATTTGATAGATTTCTTTTAATATTGTCATAAATGCAGTCTCGACGTTGGTGGATTCAAGGGCTGATGTTTCCATGAAGAAAAGATTCTCCCTTTCTGCGAATTCTTGAGCATCTTCAATTGGTACTGCTCGAAGACTCCCTAGATCACATTTGTTTGCGATGAGCATTATAACTATGTTCTTATCGGCATGACCCCTTAGTTCCTCCAGCCATCTAGCCATATGATCAAATGATTGACGTTTTGTCAAGTCGTAGACTAACATTGCGCCAACTGCACCTCGATAATATGCACTAGTCACTGCTCTATACCTGACAGAATTTTACTGTTAGAACTATGACAACACTATTTCATGTTACTGCAGATAATAGGAAGATATAATCTGGTAATTCACAGCCTAAACTATACTTAGCACTAAACCGATACCTCATATCATTTGATCGCTCTTTCCTTTTTAGGACGTCCCAGAATGTTGTCACCTCTCCGAAAAAGGTAACCATTATTCCAAAACTACCCATTCTAGAAGCTTATTAGAGCTTCTTTTAGTGATTACTTGTAAAAGGGCAATGTTAAAGAGCACAGAAAGCCTTCTGGCTTACATGTCATTTTTTATTTTGTTTGTTCATTTCTCCTTCACCAGTAGTCCAATACTAGCATTACAGTCGAGCATTTTCACATTCTGTGTGAGTTATCTTATTTGTTATTTAGATTGTCAGTGTCACCTTCAAGCTTAACATTTTTGCACCTTTTGGCTTCCACCAGTACTAGAATTTATGTATTGCCTTAGCACATTACTTAATAAGATATACCAGTTATTTGTAATAACTTTCTTACACTTTAAATATGGAAGCTATTTGAACTTTTAAAATTAAAATTATTTTATTAGATATGAATTTCTTAATTTATGTTAGTTGCTTTCATCAAAATAGGAATAGCATCATTATCTTTTTGTAGGATTTCCATTCATATAGGGGTGTACGTGTTAGATATTATAATACTTGGGATGTATCTGCAGTTCATAATTTCTGTTTTTTTTTCTTTTTCTGGTGACTTTCATATGTAGTCTTAAAGTGGCTTTGCTTGTATAGGAGCGGATATATTGTGCTAATAATTGTTGCGTTTTTGTTGTTCTCTTGCTTTTGTTTAAAGATAGGGGCAATGCCCAACTCTAGATGAAAAGTCAACTTACAGAGTCTGCCATTGAAAAAAAAAAAAAAGAACAAAGAAAGTGTCCCCATTTCTTTGTTCTGTTTACTGTTTAGAGATAGTCAATCTTGAATACCTTTGTAGCTACACTTATTTCTTTTTCACTAGAGAATGCATTCCATTTAGTACTACCAAGTCTTTATTTGGACCTTTTTTTTTTTGGTTTCCCACCCGGTGTCCGATATCTATATTGGGGTCCGACTAAATCCGGATTCGCGCCGGGAAGTCTCACATTTGGAGGTAAAGCGCTCCCTAACAAAAGAGACTCCATACCCAGGGACTCGAACCCGAGACCTCTAGTTAAGGATGAAGGAGTACTTACCACTCCACCGCAACCCTTGTTGGTTTTATTTGGACCTTGCTTTCAGCTTTGTGGCTAACCATGAAGCCATAACATGAATGTCAAGAAGGATATCATATTGCCGCTATATAAATACCAGAGCTGCCTACTCAAATATGCAAGATACGTCTTAGCTCTATCTTTCTCTTCTCCTAGTATAGTTGGTTGCAAAATCAAATTGAGAAGCTTAGGGAATTTGGGACAATAACCCCTACTAGCAGCTGCTTTGGCAATTTGCGTAGCAGTCAGCACTGTTATTGCTGGTTATTCTTATGGTTATACTTCTCCCTCACCTTCTTAAAACTCTAAGAAGTACTATAAATTACCATCTCCGTCTAACTTTAATGTAGCCGCTCCTTACTACAAAAATCCAGGAAAAATCTGCTGAATATTCTTCATCGCACTATTACTACAAATCACGTGTTCCTTCGAAGCACGACTATTATAAGTCGCGTATTCCTTCAAAGAATTGCTGCAAGTCACCTGCTCCTTCAAAAAATTACTACAAGAAACATGCTCCTTCAAAGAGCTAGTACAAGTCACCTGCTCCTCAAAAGAACTACTATAAATCACTAACTCCTTTTAAGCACTAATATAAATCACTATCCCCTATAAAGTACTACAAGCAAAGGCGGATCCAGGATTTAAATTCTATGGGTTCAACTTTTAAGATTTTTAACATTGAACCCATTATATTTTTAAAGTTATGGGTTCAAATCTATTATTTTTGTAATTTTAATGAATTTTTACACATAAATTTCTATTCAACATCGAAAGTTATGGGTTCAATTGAACCCATAACTAACACACTGCATCTGCCTCTGACTACAAGTCGCCAGTTCCTTCAAAGTACAACTACAAGTCAGCATCTCCTTCAAAGCAATACTATAAGTCGCTAGCTCCTTCAAAATACTACTACAAGTCGTCTTCTCCTTCAGGGCATTACTACAAGTCACATGTTCCTTCAAAGTATTACTCCAACTCGTCAACCCCTTCAAAGAACTACAAGTAGCCAGCTCCTTCAAAGAACTATTACAAGTCGTTGACTCCTTCAAAGCACTACTACAAGTCGCCATCGCTTGCAAAGTAAATATTATAGGTCACCTCCACTAGTAAAATATTATAAGTCACCAGTTTACTACAAACCTCCATCACCACCAACTTATTATGAGAAATCACCTTCATACTGTAAATCACCTCCACCTCCTCCAAAGTACTATCATCAATCACCTTCTTATTACAAGTCACCTCCACCTCCTCCAAAGTACTATCATCAATCACCTTCTTATTACAAGTCACCTCCACCTCCTCCAAAGTACTATGAGCAATCACTTTCTTACTACAAGTCACCTCTACCCCCTTTAAAGTACTATGAGCTATCACCATCTCTTTACAAATCTCCACCACCTCCACCAAAATACTATGAGCAACCATCTTTATACAATTCTCTACCACTAACACCACCAAAATATTTCGAGCAATCACCAACTTATTATAAGGCTCACCTCCACCATATTATAAAAAATTTACGCCTTCCTATAATCTCCTCTACCTCCACCAAAATACTATGAGTAATCACCTACAACCTATAACGCGCCACCTCCACCAAAGACGTATGAACAATCACCATTATACTAATCACCGCCACCAACAACAAACTACTACAAGCAAACTCTGACCTATGCCTCACCTCCATCACCTGAGAATTATGAGCAAACATCTACCTATGCTTCACTTCCACCACCATCAACACCTCCTCCACCAAACCATTACTAATTTCTATCTCTACCATTTTCATTACTTTTAACTCCTCTTAGTCCTCCAATTTTGAGCATTACATTTCCTCTTCCAAAGGTTAATGTATTGTTCTCGAAATGATTGGTTGTGATTATTGTGTGTTCAATGTTCTCTTCTTTTAATAATTTTTATTATGTATTATTTTAGATTTGAGTAAGATCCTCGAGATCGATCTCCATCAGTTTGGCTAATTGTGTCAAGTTTCTTTTTGGTGTATCTCTTCAAGATTCTACTTTTCTTAATTATACTCTCTTCTTCTTTCTCCGATATTGTTTGTTTTAATAGGCCTAATTCTCATTTATATAAGTATATCTCGAGGACATATATTCCAAACTCTTAGTTGAAGAGTGACCGCCTAGAGTTTTCTTAAGGCAAGAGATATATATTCAACAACCAAGCCAAAACAGAGTTACATCAGGGGAACACCCCTGGTCTCTAAAGAAGAAGCATCAGAATAAAGAACAGATGCAAGACATGAAGGATAGGAATTCCAAGTTACACGAGTTGCATACAATAAAGTTATCCGAGCAAGAGAGTGAGCCACTTTTATTAGCATTCCACCTAGTTGTCTATATACACCGGAAGCCTAATTAGTCGTTCGAAGTAAAACTCTGGTAGCTATTGCCCTGAAAAAATTTAATACACTAGGTGCCTACAGAGTATCACTTCTTAATAGTCAGATTATTTATTTTCGCATTACCCATGCTCATAAACCATGCCGAGTTCTTTAATTGTTACTAAATCGTTGAGACTTTTCAATTAACCATTGAACAAGAGTTCACTAATGAAAATATTAGTTCTCTCACCCTCCCCACCACCCTGACTTCAACATTTATCCTTATGTAATTTGACAATTTTTACTTAAATCCCGGAGCTTGTAAGGTCTGTCAGAAAACAACATGAATGAACCTAAACTTATAATTGAAAAAGAACGAATCTATAGTTATGCTATACAAATTAATTAGGATTTCTTTTTTGTAAAGAAAGTGTAAAAATAACATTGGTAAATAAGGAGGAAGGAAATGCAGACCTTTCTTGGCCAGCAGTATCCCAAATCTGTGCCTTGACGGTCTTGTGATCAATAATTAGAGTCTTTGTCTGAAATTCAACCCCAATTGTAGCTTTTGAATCCAAGCTGAATTCATTCCTAGCAAATCTAGCCAATAGCTGTGATTTCCCTACTGCAGAATCTCCAATCAATACAATCTTAAATACATAATCAATCTTTTGGTTGTAATCTCCATATAAATTTGACATTGTTTACCAAAATCTCCTCCTTAAACAAAATGCTTTTTTTTTTTTTAGCCTCAACCAATACCTTTCAAATCTTCAGATTTTAGCATATGATTGATCCAAATTTAATAGAAGAAAATCCCAGTCGGTATATATATGGCAAATTTATCTTGAAATTGCAAAGAGACATGAAGGGGTTCAATTTGGATTAGGGTTAAGCTTAGGGTTTGAGAAAAATGATCAGAAAATTTTGCTTTTGGTGGGAATGTTTAGCTTCCTCCATGCATTCCTATGTTAGAGAAGAGAGAACTTGGAAAGACCAACGGTTAGTGCGGGACCCATTAACCATCTTTTTGAGTGCGAAGCAAAAAAGTAACAAAAAAGGATTCTTTTTTTTTCTTTTTCTTTTGACACATTTTTATTTTAGAAATTATTTAAAAAGAATTCAACAGGAATTATTTAATCTTAATATTTTTGTTGTAATTTTTAAAGGTATATATGTGGAAATTCACTTGAAATAAGAAAAAATTAAAACGAGCACGTCGAACTCTCACCATTATTTATTTAAAAGGATAATGTTATACTTTTTATATTATACTTAGTTTACATGTCTTAATTTTTTAAATTTCTTGTCTGATCAAACGATTTCACGTAAAATGGTAGAGAGAATAACTTTAGAGGATAAACATCTTATGACTTTTATCCTAATTTTGCTTATAAATACTTTTAGCTTTCCAAATGCCCAGATATGTCAAAAAGTATATATAAATTAATCAGTTTACCCAAGTAAACTCTTTTTACTTGGATAATTTCTTTTTTTATTAGAGACACCCAAGTAACCTCTTTGAGAAGATAAGATATAATGTTTTTTTAAGTGCATATATAGTCATTTTCAGGGATGTTATTTAGAGATTAGTCAGTATTTATTTTATCCTGAAATTTTAAAATGAAAATCTTAATTTCAGAACAACTCAGGACATTTTTGTCCGGAAAATTTGAACTGAAAACGTGAAATTCAGGACATACGGGCTAATTCCTAAATAGTGGTCCTTTAGAGTGACTACCTAGTGTCATTTCTACCATATAGTATATGTTAATTGAGTGGGCTCTTCACGAAGTGGCTTTTGCATCTATACCCGATTTTGGGATCACAATTGAACCTATGCTCACTTTGCAAAAATATTTGCAAGCCTACCCACTTTACGATCAACGTAGACTTATCGGGTTTGAAGTTAAAAAAAATTAGTCTTAAGTGAAAAAATTACACTTCAGATGCATTTAAGGCGAAATAGGTCTGAAGTGCAACCAATGGTTTCATGCACTTAAGGCCAATAAGTCTGAAGTGAAAAATTACATTTCAGATGCACTTAAAACCAAAAGGTTTGAAGTGCAACAAACGTTTTCCTACACTTAAAGCCAATAAGTATGAAGTGACAAATTGCACTTCAGATGCACTTAAGGCCAAATCTGAAGTGCAAACAATGATTTCATGCACTTAAGACCAATAAGTATGAAGTGAAAAATTGCACTTCATTTGCACTTATGGCCAAAAGGTCTGAAGTGCAACAAATGTTTTCCTACACTTGAGGCCAATATGTCTCAAGTGAAAAATTGCACTTCAGATGCACTTAAGACCAAAAGGTCTGAAGTGCAACCAATATTTTCATGCACATTAGGACAAATACGGCTGAAGTGCAAATTGCCAGAAATAGAAATTTGTTCTTCAAATTTTAACAATCCAATATATATACTATTTAATATCTAAATCTACTCCAAATGGTCAAATTTGAAACATAACCTCCAAATATCATCATGAACAAACTTGAATCATCAATTTGTCAAAACAACAATAAATCTAACGAACTCATTTTGCAATTAAGAAAAAAAAAAAGAAATCCTAAGCAATAGTAAACAATAAAGCGCCACAATAGCTCATCATTATAAAACATCATAAACTATCTTAAAATATGTTTCATATAAAATCATTGTTACCCAAAGAAGAAGAAGAAGAAGAAGAAGAAGAAGAAAGAGGAGAAAAAAACCTAAAGTTGTTTAAACATTGGTACAAATTAAAAATAAAAATAAAAATAAAAAGTGGGTTTATGCTAAATGGGGGCGACCAAATAGGACGTCCCGTGCAATTTTTACATTCACTAAATGTAGAACATGTTTCGGCTTCTCACTTTTTCTTGACATCTCTAGTTGTTCTATATATTCTGAACTTCTCTTTGTCGGTTGATGTGGTGTGTAAGAAAATTAGGGGGCGACCAAATAGGATACCCCGTGCAACTTTTACCTTCACTAAGTATAGAAGATATTATTTGGGCTTCTCACTTTTCTTGACATCTCTAGTTGTTCTATATATTCTGAACTTTCCTTAGTCGATTGATGTGGTGTATAAGAAAATTAATCATAGTACAAAATTTCGTATTGGGTTATACAATACTTGATCAAGGATAGTTAATCCATGTATTATTTTATTCATTAATTAATTTATGTATAACTTTATAGATAATACGACATTGGAATAACAATACAGGTATTAGCTATACCAAAATTAAATTTCGTAAAGACAAAAATACCCCTACTGTTTTCATTTTAGACTAAATTAAATGCTCAATATTTCTCTTTTCTCTATTTTTTAAAACCTTAAAACCAAATGTCATAACCAAATTATACCGGAATAGTGACGACGCCTAACCCAACCAGTGTAAACACAACTCAAACTGAAGATCATCAAATAATAATAAAATAAGAATACAAAATTTAATGCAAACTATCTCAAAAACTGGTAATGCAAGTCATAAGCTACTAAGAAATAAAATATAATATTGGTATAAAAAAATACATTATCTATTTGAATATATATATATATATATATATATATATATATATATATATATATATAGAGAGAGAGAGAGAGAGAGAGAGAAACATAAGTTCTAAAGTACCATAAACAAAATAATAACTAATAACTGGAGCGTTAACGTATCCTCAATGCTCGCTCCTGAACTCCACAACAGATGGGCTCTAAAATCTTCGCGCAAGGTGTATAGGTGTAATATGAGTACAACCGATCCCAAGTACCTAGTAAGTATCAAGACTAACTTCAACAAAGTACTGGCAAAGTTTTAGTTAAAGATACTCACTTTATATAACTGGTACAACTCATAAGCATATATAATAACAGAGAAACAATCAAGGAATAACGAATATCTATAATAAGGTGCACAGTCAAAGAGGAGGATAATAAACATGTTTTTCCGGATAACAGGTCAAAGTCTTATACAAATGTACCAATTTGGCATATAAAGGAGATATGCAACAAATAGTAAAGACTCAAAGTTTACATCAATCTGACACTCTCCAAGTGTCCAACAACCTGCTATCAAATTACATGCATATATAAAATGCATGAATACACATATGTAAATGATATGATTAAGTGTCTGTATGAGTCAAGAATGTTTATGCATGATAAAAACTCAAACTTAGTACCAAACCGATGCAAATGGTCTGACACAAATTCATGTGTCCATTGCGCGCACAATGTCGGTGCAGAATTTCAGTATTCAGTGACTCTAGAGGGATGGATCCATATCCACACATAGTCGGTACATAAATCATATGCCCGAATAAATATCTCAAATACAGGAACGTGAATCCATACACCCAACAAATGTCTCCATCAAGAACATGAATCCACACGCCTAAACAGAACCTCAATACAGGAACGTGAATCCACACGCCTAAATTATCTCAAATGAATGACGAGAACTATGTATATATATATATATGTGTGTGTGTGTGTGTGTGTGTGTGTGTGTGTGTTAACATGGTGCATATAAAGAGACATTGCATGACTATGCAATTCTACCATGCACCATGTTAACACACACACAGTGTGTGTGTGTGTTAACATAGTGCATATAAAGAGACATTGCATGACTATGCAGTTCTACTATATAACACAAGTAGATAAAATGCATAATATTAAACTAGCATGTGAACGATGCCTATAATATTATTCGCGAATGCGATGGTCAGTTGACCATTGGGTTTCGCGACGCAAGAGGTGCATCATGAACGCGAAGAGCACCTGACTCACATGTATATAAAGGATTGAAAATTAGGTTTTAGCCATTTTTTACCATTTTTGAGACCTAGACCACAGATTGAGTCGAGTTTTCAAAGGATTGTTTCCCTAACTCCAATGGTTAGTAATTTTAACTTAGTTTTTATTTATTTTTATGATTTTTTAAATAGATTTTTGCTCTTAAATCTAGAAATTTTAAGTGTAGAAATTGAGATTTTGGATTAAAATTTAAGAGAACTAATTTTTGGAATTTGGATCTCGATTTGAGGTTCGATTTTTATATAAATCACACATTTGGACTCGAGAAAGAATGGGTATCCTAGATTTGGTCTTGATTTCAGATTTAGACTAGGGAGGCACGAGCTGACTTTTTGTTGACCTTTCCAAATGTGGTGAAGATTGAACCTTTTTTTGATACTAGAATAGTTTTTAAAGCTTGTTTTGACTTATTTAAATATTAATTGACTAGATTCGAGTTGTTTGGGGGCTTGTGCTAAAGGAAAAACGTTATTGGAGAGTTGATTTATTCCTGAAAGAGATAAGTATCTTGGTTAATATTGATTTGAGCGAATTAGGTTGTAGTTGGATATTTTTGCTACATGCTATATATGTTAGGGGCAACGTATACTTCATTGGTGGAATTATCATTTGATCGAACACCTTTGTCATAATTGCCAAGGAATGAGTGGCTCTGATACCAATGATAGCCTAGTTACAGAAATTCTACAAAGAAGTCGAAGATTAATCAACTGAGTCAAGAACCTTACAGAGAAGCTTGAGAATATCATCAATGGAGATGAAAGAAAGAAGATGAAACATAAATAGAGAGTTGAGAGAAATTAGATATAATTGTAATAGCTTTCTTATTGATTTTTGTAATCTGTACAATAACATGCTTTATAGTGAATGAATCTAGTCGTATTATATTGAGTCGATTTTGTTCCAATAGTGCTAACTAACTTGACTTACTGTAACTCCCCTAATCAGCTGTAAATAACATAATTGCTATTACTGACGAGGCATCTAACTAGCTGCAGCTTCATTTGTGTATCACGTGTTCCTAAGCGTAATAATATGATTGCAATTCTAATCCCTAGGAGTAATACAATTTTGTTATTCAAGGACAATGCTGTATTCTTGGAATGGAAGAGTTTATCCCACCTAAGCCTAAATCTTCATGGCAATTCTGTTGGATCTAAAAAAGTTTTTTGGGAGTTATTGGCAGGCCCATAGTAAAATAATGTTATACCACCCACATATCCACTGCCTTTAATGAGAACTATAATATTATATCCCGCTATACACAGAGTTCAGATAATTACTTGTAATGAATTCGTAATTTTTTAATTACTTCTTTATTCGATGTAATCAATCAGACTTGACGCCCATGACTAAGAGCCTGTTTGGATTGGCTTAAAAGCTGGTCAAACAATTTTTTAAGTCCTTTTTAGATTTTTGAAGTGTTTGGCAAATAAGAAAACTGCTTAAAAAAAGTTAGAAAGGGCTTAAAAAGGCCAAAAGCCACAAGTTGGCTGACCCTAACTTCTCCGTTTTTGGCTTAAAAGCCATCTTATTTTGACCAATGAAATTACTTGTCCCTTATAACTTTTACTAATCTCAAAACTACCCTCATCAAATAAATCCTAAAAAATCGAACTACTCCCACTTTCTTCATTTTTGAAGCCTCTACTCATCTTCTTTCCTCTTCTCCTCCTTCATCTTCACTTGTTCAGTATTTTCACTCAAGTTTTCAGTGGAAATCGATCTTCTTTGTATGCTTGTTTTTTGAGGTATGGGAATATCCAGATTATCCCAAACCTGGTTTAAGGCTTTGCATTTAAAAAATAAAATATGGTAACAATCTTTTTGCAAGTTTTATGTTTGGTGATGGTCCGCTCATGTAGAAATCGATGTTTGGCAGAATGTTATATAATAAGCAGAGGAAGATGTAGGTTCTTGATTTGTTTAGGCAATATTTTTGTCTTTTTAACAGAAAAAATGATTACCAGCACTTGTTTACCAAACACTTCAACAACTTTTTTTAAGCTAGCGTTTGGCCATAGATTCCCAAATTTATTCTGAAAAATCTGATTTGACTGAAATTTGGTCTGAAGATGAAAATGTGTTTGGACATCTGTTTTGGGTGAAGTTTGGTTTGGAAAAACATGAAACATGACTTATACCCACAAGTTCTAAAAACTATCACAAATATCCAACAGTACCATTATCAATAACATTCATTATATTATCGCAAACCATAGTCCTGAACATTAATAAATTTGATACAAAATTATTATTTTTATAATAAACTACATGATACACTATCAGATGACCGAGAAGACGAACCAACATCGTTACAAAATAATAAATGGTGTGCTCTTTTATAAAATACAAAAGTCTGGGGCAATTTTTAAAAAATATAATAATGATATTATGGCCCAAAACCAGCTATTGAGCTGATTTTGGGATTTACGATTTGGCCAAAATGTAGGCAAAATCTATGGCCAAAAATGTATTTGCCAAATAAAATCAAATTTATTTTGGCAAAATCTATGGTCAAACGGATCCTAAGTTTCAGCACTTTTATCCAAATATGTAACTACTTATTTATAAAATAAGTTTCGATACTTAAAAATTACTTTTAAGCAGATGTGCTTAAAAGCTATTTTTTTCCGGCTAATCCATACGGGCTCTAAATTCCAAACCCCGTCCTCTAGCTTGCTAAGTTTGCATCTCTGTAGTATATGATAGAACTACTTCAAGTCACCGCAATAGGGCAGTCATGGGCCTCGGTTGTCCTCTACTTTTGTCACGTTTTACCCCCAATTTTCCTATCACCATTCCCAAGGCAACTAACAAATTCAATGTAAAGAAAATCTATTATTATATATTTCATCCCCCTTCTCTTATTGGACAATTTAAAGGCAAGCAGAGAAATTACCCGAATTTTGTGCTCATTGATTGAAATAATAAAATGGCAACTGGATAAGGTTCCAATTATAAAGAAAATGACACGAAGGTCATCCAATGCAGTTAGAGCTTTGAGTCATATTCTCTATATAATAATAATATTAAAGAATATGTGCAACTTGCAATCATTGACAAATTTAGCCATCCACATACTGGCTGGTCCATAAATGGATCATAAAAGGGAAAACTGGGATCCAACACAAATATGAGAAAAGAAGTGGACACTTATGCTAATTCATACTAATTAATTACGAAGTGCTTTCGACCTATAAGTCACGAGTTCGAATTTTGAAAACAATCATTAATATTTGTATTAGAGTAGACTATTTACATTACACCTTTTAAGGTGCGGTCTTTTCCCGAATCCTACGTGAGCAGGGAATATCTTGTACATCGAGCCGCCATTTAAAAGGGAAAAGGAATACATGTATAATAAATATGCCTTTCCCACTAATTTTGTTGTTTGAAACCTTGTTGGTTTAGTATCTAGACCACTTTTGCCCCTGCTAACTGCTAAACAGAAACATAGCTTTGTTTCTTCCATTTCTCCTTCTTTTAAAGGAGAAAGAGAGACTATTGTGGATGACTGCTTCAACCTCAACCTTTCTCCATGTACAGAAGAAAATCAAACCCTTTGATTGGAAACTGGCTTCTGCATAGCTGCACATTTGCAGTTTGCCCTACAGTCTGTAAGAGTCTGCAAATTATGAGATAAATGTGTGAGGAAAAAAAAAGTCAAAAAGCTCGAATATTAAAACTTGATAGGTTCAACTTTAAAGTTCTTATGGGTACATAATTTAGAATTTGCTAAATTTAAGTAATTATTCACATATATAAATTTATGTTAAGTATCCGAAAACATTAAGTTCTTTTGAATCATAGCAGACTCCATTAGACTCTGCTTAGAATGCAAGGTAGCAGCTCAAATAGTAAGTTAAGAGAGCAGCCCAGTGCACGAAGCATGCCGCATTCACGCAGGGTCCGAAAAAGGGCCGCACCTCAACAGAGTGTGATATAGCAGCCTACCCTAATATATTTGATTAGAGTAGAGAGTTTGGAATTATGCCAGGTTAATTTTTCCCATAATACCTTGTACTGTTTTTGGAGGTCTTTAATGTAATCAACAGCCAAATCTAACATGTCTGCTGTTTTAGTTTGCTGCCAAAAAAATGAATCATAAACTTAGTGAGGTTCCACACATGTCCCAAAAAAGAGAAAACAAAGACAAATAGGTATGGATAACCTACCTTCTCCATGTTTGGGACAAGCTCCTGCAGTTTCCTCATTCTTTCACTAATTCGAGTTCTTCTTACCTGAACAATACCACCATATAGTTTCATTCAAGAATTTAGACTAAACAAGTTGCAACAATAAAGGGAGCCTTGGAGCAACGGTAAAGTTATCTCCGTATGACCTATAAAATACGGGTTCGAACTGTGGAATCAGCCACTAATGTTTGCATCAGGGCATGCTGCCTACATCACATCCATTGGGATACGGCCATTCCTTGGACCCTGCGTAAACACACGATGCTTCATGCACCGGGCTGCCCTTTTTTAAGTTGCAATGATATCAGATTTATTCATATCTAGATTCATGATTTATATTTCAATCAACGAAACTGACAACAATGAAGATCAGTAACAGATTCAAAAAAGTCGTACCCTCTCGGCAATGCTCCTTGGATGAGTAGCACAACCACGTTTGGCACGGATTTTACACGGAACAATCTCTTGGAGTTGCAATAACTTCTCCATTGCAGCTATTTCAGCTTGTGTCTTTGGTAAACTTAAGTGGTGTGACAAAACTGGAGTCTGATTTCCAAGTTGTCCAATCTGGTTGCACACAAGAATGTGAAATCCAAAAGTGTTTTAACTTCTATAAACTAACAGCATAAAAGAATTTTTACACTACAAGATTACTTAGTAGATAACTTCAAGTAACTGTCCATACAAAGTGATTTTAGTAATCACGAAAGTAATAGCTAGTTAAATTCAATCGAAAATCAAGATAATCCTAATGCATAGATGCCAAATTATACCTTAGCCTTGCCGCTCTTTTCATTTACTATCAAGAACTGGATTCGTGAAAAATAGAGGATCTCCATTTGACTTATAGCTGCGAAAGAAAAGCTAGTCAAAGGTATTATTCTCTTACCTGAGAATTAGCAAACAACTTCTCTTCATTATCCAGCATCTCCCTTTTGTGGCCAGTGAAGGACTCCTGAAAATCACTCCAAGAGGCAAATGGTAATCCAGAATTGTAATATTGAGTTTCTGAGTTTCCATTTCCAGACTGGTCATCACCAAGGCTAGTTGTTAGTCTGCTGATCTCATTCTCGACCTCGTTGATTCGAGACAACATCCCCAAGGAAGAAGGTGAAACTGTATCTCCATTGGCACCATTTACCGTTCTATAACCTCCAACACCACTACCTGCAAATTAAATTGCTGGTAAAACATTTAACTAGTTGAGAACGACGATTAGTACCACAACAACAACCCAGTGTAATCCCACAAGTGGGTCTGGGGAGGATAGGATATACGCAGCCTTATACCTACCTGGAAGGTCAGAAATATAATTTCCGATAGACCCTCGGCTAAAAAACTACTATTAGCACTTTATTAATTGCACCTTTTCCCTTTATAGAAGTCTTAAAAGAACATCAAAAATGAAAATAACAACACAATTAGGAATCTTTTTACATAGCAAAGTGAAATAAAGCAATCCAATTGGAGTATATATAAAGGGTCAAATTGCCCCTATTGAATATTAGTATTCATTTAAGTAAAGGGATATGTTTTCAACTCACCAACTTCTAACAAAAGTACAATACAAATCTAAAAGTGACTTTCCAAAAGAAGAAAGAAATGAATGCATCAACAATAAATAAATAAATAAATAAATAAAATAATCAAACAGTACCATTTTGAGAATTGAGATGAGAGAATAAGCCAGCAGGGGAACTGTTTTGTCTCATAAGATTTGATCCCAATTTGTTTTGCCTTTGATGATCCATTTCCATTGAACTGACAACCCTATACCCATCCATTGAATTATGCCTTGGATATGGAGGTGGCAGCTGTGAATTATTCAAACCAAGACTGCTACCAAGATTCAATTTTGAACCCAACCCATTCTTATAATTCCCATTCTTGACAACTTTATCAGTGAAATTTGCACGAAAAGAAGTTGGAGCTGAACTAAACCTTAACAATCCACAAGTAGTACTACTGTTCCGCATATTGCTGTTTGCATACTCTGACTCCATGTTTAATAGCTCTTCTCTCTTCTTTAAAACTAAACCTTCTTTAGTTTTGGTATTTGCAGGGGAATTACCATACATTCCTTCACCTTTTTTGTTTTTTGAATATCCAACTTTTGTGCAGGAACGTTGTTGTGTGAAACAGCTTGTTTGTTAAGTAGTTTTATGGGATAGAAATCTTCAAAAACAAGCAAGAAAGAATAGTTCTTTTAGTAGTTCTTTTTTCTGAGATATGTGTAGCTTTTTTTGGAGTGTTTAGCCATGAAAGAAGAGTAGCAAAATATAGGAAAGGTGACAAATAAAATTTGGATTTGTTTTCCTTAGTAACTTTGGTTGATATTAATAGTACCACTTGACAGCTCAGTTGTAGTAGTATTTGTATGTATAGTTGTTTATCGTAAAATGATACAATTGAATTTGTTCGTGATTTCTAGACAAGTGAATTAATTTGATCCTAAAAGTAACGAAATAACTGATGAAATATAAAATATTTAGCCTTAGAATGTAAAAGAAATGTCAGAACTGATGAGTCCGGGAACAGGGTTTCCGGGTGCAATAATGATGAGATCAAAAAGCGAGAAAGCAAAATGGCAGTATTAAAATTCTATATAGAATGTAGTATAAGTTAGTCAGAAAATTCGTGTCCCTTACAATGATCATTGAGCTTATTATTTATAATTATGAAGAAGGTACTAGGGTCGTGCCCTTCTTTAATGTTAATTATGAGGAACATTGATAAAGATGTAACGGTGAACATAAATGTCAAATTCTCTATAACGGGCCGTTGCTCTTAATGTTGTGGAATATTCCTCATTGAATGCTACCGGGCGTAAAATATTCAATGCCTTCATGAACGTTATCTTTTCCGGCGATACACGGGATAGCTGTGTCCGATTTTTCTTTCTCCCGACTTAGGTTCCACGTGCCCCCTTCTTGGGTGGCCACGTGCCATAATATATTTTACCTAATACAGATAATCCTCCTGCTTTCCGGTGGCATAACTTTGTGTTGCCGGAAAGTTGGTAGAAACACTCTTTTGACGGGAATTACTATAATTCCTTTTGAAGGCCACTGACGGTTGATTAGACGCCTGTCTCTCCGTATTTAATGCTCCGAACACGCGTCTTCCCATGATTTAGCACGCCTTTTACCGTTTATCGAGGTAATCTTAGCTAAGGATTTAGCCGCCAAAACTTTACTTATACGTATCAACTTCCCCCTTGTGTTCTAACTTCCTTCATCTTATTTCGCCTACTCAGTCTTCATCTTCTTCAGACAGAAAAAATCCTTTCTCTTTTTCGATGGCTTCCTCCTCAAAACGTACTAGTTCTTCAAAAGGCAAAAACAAAAGCGACGACTTTGTCGCTCCAACCGTAGAATCCATCATACCAAAAAGACTCAATATCGCAAAGGATTTTGAGGAGAAATTCCCTTTTGCTAACGCTCGTACATGGGTTGTTAGCAGGTACCCTTATTTCATTCGTCCTTCCAGTATTCCCATTGTGAAGGAAGATTGTCGTTGCCATGAATTGGATGTCATCGCTCCGGATCTATCGGAGCGAGTGACCCTTCCCAAGGAAGGTTTTATATACTTTTACACGTATCCCTTTACTTTTGGTGCGTTTTCTTTGAGTGGAGAGCTTGATTCTATGATTGCGGAATTTTGCCTCCGCTATCAGGTGTGTTTGGCATAGGTAAGTCCTTATGTGTGAAGGACGATTTCCTGCCTTCGACGCTTGTGCCAAGAAACTGAAGAAGAGCTAACAATTAGCTCACATAAGGAATCTCTACTCCCCCAAGATTTTTCGGGAGGGGGGGGGGGGTTATGATAAATCTCTGCAAACGAGGTCACCATGCTTTGTTGACTAGCATGAATGATGATAGTGACCGCGGGTGGACGGAACGGTTCGCCGCAGTTGCCACTAGAAGTATTATTCCAATAACGGCTTCATCATTTCCGGCCGCTTGGAACCGCGCTCGTAAGATCTCTTCTTTCATTAAATATTCTTCTATGGCCGTGTTTTCATTCTTCGTATGTTTTAACAACTCGATAGGTCCCACCGGTGGTGAAAGGTTTAGACCGGTGGGTTTAGAAAATTTTGGACGTCACAAAACCTCACACCCGCTTGTGGAAAGAGCTGGCCCAGATATACAGGTGGAAGGCCAAAAATCATGATAATTTGAACTTACCCTGCTTCCATCTTTCTCTGCTTTGCATATCGATTGAACCCTTTTGACTTGTTTATGAAATTAGGTCTACCTGCGGGCTCTGTTACTGTCCCCGAGGAGGACGTTTATGCTGATCCAGCTGATGGAGCGAAGCTGCTTCAAGAAGTTCTCACTCGAACAGGTATCTCCAGGCCTGTTTCAGGTGCAACCACATCTTCACGGAGTCCTCGTCCAGAAGATAAGCAACCGAAAAGAAGACATTCCTATGTGGCCGGGGAGAAGAATAAGCGGGCGAAGACTGCTGTCCCCGAGCTATCTCTGGTGGCAATGACCCCTGGTCTTCCTTCCGGGCCGGTCAGAGACATTATGATGATTGATGACGATGAAGAAGCTAGTGATGAGGGAGCTTCTCTTCATAGAAGGCGACGATCCTTATCATCTCAACTGGATGTTCAACCTATTGAGACAATCATACCAACCGAGGATGATGTCTCGGCACTTTGGAGAGAATTTGATTTGGTAGATAATGCATTCCGTTCTCAGGCCCCAATTGTTGTGCCTGGTACTGCGAGGCAGAATACCGGGTCCTTGCCATCTTCGGTTGGTGAGTACCTAACATCCAGTGCTGCTTTTGACACATCTGTTTCTCATTCTTCTACCCCATAAGATTCATCACCACCTTCTCCAATACCAGCAACTACTACATCACTTCCATCTTCATCCATTCTTCCACCAGCAATATCATCTCCAGCGGCTGCACCTGACCATGAAGAAGGCGTTCCTCTTCCCCAGTCCCTAGTTCATGGGAATTTGGGGCAAATTTATGTTGCCTCTTTTGAATATCCTCAGATGGGGAGGAATGTTACTCTTTCGGTCTCTACCGGGTGCAATCTTCTTTCCCGGCCAGTGGAGCTTGCTAACTATCTGAAGCCTTTGGCTTCAGGGAAGGATTGGGAAAATATTCAGACACTCTCGGGAGAGTGTTTGTTGAACAATGCTATGCATAACGCCGCAACGGTACATTTCTTTCTTCCTCTGTTATTTCTCCTACTTTTGAATGAATGTATTTTAAGTTTTACCTCTTCTTATTTTGCAGGCCAACTTTCTTGCTTCTGAGGGCCTTCAAAGGTTGATTCATGAGAAGGAAGGACTTACTTCTGAGCGGGATCAACTTTTGGTGGAACGGGACCAAACCATTCTCCGTCTCTCAGAACTGGAAACCAGAGCCACCAAGGTCGACATTTTGGAAGCTCGTTTATAGCAAAGCGATCAAGAAGTGATAAACCTCAGCCAAGAAGTTGGCCTGCTGAGGGATAGATTTGATGAATCCAAGGCTAAATGGGCTGAAGTCCAGGACGCCATTCTTGCTGCAACCGAGCGCGAGGCTGCTGCTGCTGAAAGAGTAACTAACTTGGAAGCAGCCTTGAACTCAAAAGTCGAAGAGCTTGCTGTCGCGGGGCCGAAACATGCCCAGCTAGAAGAGAAGTACAGGAAAACTATCGAGCATAACAGGCTCTTTAGTTCAACTGTTCGCGAGCTTGACGTCAGCCTTAAATCTGTTAGGTCCGCTCGGGAAAATCTTTCTGCCGAGATAACCCAACTCAAAGAAGAACTCAAGCACCGAGAGGCTTCCCTCGTTGTTGAAAACACTTACGCCATGTACAATATGAGGAGAAAAACCTTGGAAGAAGCCAAAGCTGGTGTCGTTGATATTGATGCCAAAATTGCAAAGGCACACGAGCTTGAGTTAGCCGCTAAGACTGGCCTTCCATCGAGGTCCGATGTATCTGTTTCATCTGGTTCTGGTTTCGAATTTTCAGGAACTGAAGAAGAATCGGAGGGTGACGATGTTGAAGATCAGACTAGGGAAAATCTCGAGCCATCGGTGGAACCATCTACCACTCCCGGGGGCGCGGACATTTCTCTTTCTCCTGGACCCGGAAGTACTTCAGTTTGGCTTTACTTGTCTTTTCCCGTTTTGTACTTGTAACGTTTTGGCCCGTTCTTGTAAATAAATACACATTTTCTTCTTTTTGTTCAAGTGTCGTTTTAGTCTTACTTTCGTTTGAATATCCATGCAAGCCTTTAACTTTTGCATTTGCTCAAGTATTCAGCGCATGTTGTTCAATTCGCGCTTTACTATGTGTAGTCCCGGATGCCTTTTCTTTGAAGAATTTTGGTTCCGAGTATTATCCTTTTTACCTGAGGGTTTTTATGAATATTTGCGCAAGTTTGCTTTTTGCGTCCTTTTCATATGCTGCTTCGAGGTTTGGCGTGGGGGTTCTTATCCTGCTTTCGAGGTTTCTGCATCGCCCCTGTTCTGACCATAATTATTTTTAGCTCGGTCACACAAGAATTCTCTGAGGTGACCATTCTTTAACAATGTTTTCACTTCTTCCCGGAGGTGTCGGCAGTCCCCAGTCCGGTGGCCGTTAGTGCCATGGTATTCACACCATAAATTGTGATCCCTCTGGCTGGGATCAGATCTCATAGGTCTCGGGAATCGTGCATCTTTGATATTTCTCATGGCTGATACCAACTCCATCACACTCACGTTGAAGTTATACTCTGATAACTTTGGGTAAGAAGAATCTCGCGACCCCGAGATTTCTTTATCCTGCAACGATCTGTTGTTCCGGCCACGGTCGGTCCTTCTATCAACGGTGAACTTGTCTGTTGTCTGGAAGCTCCTGCCATGACGATGGAAAGCCAACATGATCGTTTTTTATCCTTATTTTCGACTCGTACCAGTTGTGGACATCTGCCCAAGTCGTCACTTGAAACTCGAGTAGACTTTCCTTTAACTTTCGGGAAGCGTCCGAACTTCTCGGATTTAAACCTTTGGTGATCGCTTTAGCTGCCCATTCATCCGGGACTGCCGGTAGTAACATCCTTTCCTTTTGGAACCTGGTAATGAACTCTCATAATAACTCGGATTCTCTCTGCGCAATCCTGAATATGTTAGCCTTTTGGGCTTGTACCTTTTTGGCACCCGCATGAGCCTTGATGTAAGAATCCTCTAGCATCTCAAAGGAATCTATTGAATGCTCGGGCAATAATGAATACCACGTTAAAGCTAACCTTGTGAGAGTCTCACCAAACTTATTTGGGAACACGGATTCAATTTCGTGAGGAGCCAAATCATTTCCTTTCACCGCTGTTATGTAGGTGGTAATGTGCTTCTACGGATCTGAAGTTCCATCATACTTCGGCACTTCAGGCATTTTGAACCATTTCAGGATTAATTCTAGGGCTACGCTCAGTTTATACGATAATTGAATATACTTCTTCGAATTTGGGTCTTTTAATACTGGTGGTGCACCCGGAATTCGATCCATGCGGATGTTTACTTCCTTCATGAACTGAAAAAGTTCATCCTTGAATGGATCATTCTCGTTGTTGAGGCTGGATCTACCCCCAGCCCCGTCGGAGCCAACTTCTCCCCAAAAGTGTTATTATCAACTCTCTGCATTGTCTGGTTCGCGGGAACATCAGGAGGAATTGGATCTCACTTGTTTGCATTATTTGAGTCACCCGATAGCTCCCAGTTCCGTCATAACCTGATCTTGCTGCGTGAGATAGCCTAGAATGATTGCATGTTGCTCTTGCAGGACCCTTATTGCATCCGGTACATGCTCCTTATCAGCATCATCAGGAGTTGCCTCCCGAACCTGTCGAGGGTACCGCCTGTCATGTGCCAGTGTGGCGTCGTTCCCCTCATTGCGAGTGTCACTGATTGAATCCTCAAAATGAGACGGTTCCCCTTGAATTTCAGGGTTGTGTGTGCCATTAACAGTGTTATCTGCCATTTATTATGATTTTTTTCTAAGACAAAGTAATCAAAATACGTTAGTAAAAAAGGCAAGGATCAATTTAATTATACGACTATCTAGGCCCCACTGTGGACGCCAAACTGTTTACCCATAAAACGGTACAGTTGAATTTGTTCGTGGTTTCTAGACAAGTGAATTAATTTGATCCAAAAAGTAATAAAATAACTGATGAAATATAAAATACTTAGCCTTAGAATGTAGATAAAATGTCAGAACTGACGAGTCCGGGAACAGGATTTTCTGGTGCAATAATGATGAGATCAAAAAGTGAGAAAGCAAAATGGTATTAAAATTCTATAAAGAATGTAGTATAAGTTAGCCAAAAAATTCGTGTCCCTTACAGTGATCATTGAGCTTATTATTTATAGCTATGAAGAAGGTACTAGGGTCATGCGCTTCTTTAATGTTAATTATAAGGAGCATTGATGAAGACATAACGGTGAATATAAATGCCAAATTCTCTACAAGGGCCGTTGCTCTTAATGCTATGGAATATTCCTCATTGAATGCTACTGGACGTAGAGTATTCAATGCCTTCATGAACGTTATCTTTTTCGGTGACACACGGGATAGTTGCATCCGGTTTTTCGTCCTCCCGGCTTAGGTTCCATGTGTCCCCTTCTTGGGTGGCCACGTGCCATAATATATTTTACCCAATACAATAGTTAGTTAGTTGAGTTGGTTATAGTAAGGATATATTTGTAATTAGCTAGTGGTAGTAAGTGGAGTATATTCATACATGTATATATTGGGCACAATACAGAAATACAATTGGATTTACATTCCCACTTTACTATTTTCCAGAAGCTTCTGTTTCTCTCTCTCTCTCTCTCTCTCATCTGTTCCTCATGAGCTTGAGTTGTTGCATCAATGGCAGCTTCTACTCACAATTATTCTCTTAGTTTTGACATGGTATGAGAGCTAAGGCTCGGTATTGATTCAATTCTCGTTTACTCTCATCATTCTCATCCCTAATTTCTGTTCGATTCGAAATTGCAAGTCAAAATTAAGGAACCCTAATTGTCACACACAGTCTCTCAGAATTGTTGATTTATTCACTCAATTTCACTGATTAATTCATCTCATATCATGGTTGTAGATGGCGATACTTAGGATTCGACTAATTCACTAAACGCGAACAAGGACACATTGGATTCAACCAATCCACTGTGCATACATCCTTCGGAGAGTGCCGAATCGACATTGGTGCAGGTGGTATTTGATGGACCTGGTCATAGATCCTGGAGAAGAGGCGTCCTCAGAGCCCTTTCAGTGAAAAATAAGGTTGGTTTTATTGAGAGGCATATGGCAGTATTGAGAGGTTCAAGGCAAGACTTGTGGTGAAAGGATACACACAACAAGCTGAAGTAGACTACAACGAAACATTCTCTCCAATTGTCAAGATGACACTGTTAGGACTCTGATCAACATAGCAATTAAAAGAGGATGGGACATATTCCAATTAGATGTGAATAATGTATTCTTTCATGGAGATCTACATGATACGGTGTATATAGAAGTACCACAGGGACTACAGGTTGAGGCTCCCGGTCTAGTTTGCAAGTTAAACAAGTCCTTGTATGGACTGAAATAAGCCAGCAGACAGTGGTATGACAAGCTGAGTGAGGCACTATGCATGAAGGGTTTAGGCATTCAGAAAATGATTACTCATTGTTCTGTAAGAAGGATGGCTCTTCAATTGTGTTTGTGGATGTCTATGTTGATGATGTAATACTTACAGACATATATGTAGATGAAATTAAGGCACTAAAAACTTTCCTCCCTGATCAGTTCAAAATCAAGGATCTAGGGAGGTTGCATTATTTCTTGGGACTGAAAGTGTTCTACAAAGATGACGGGGTCCTCATTTCACTGAGAAAGATCACTACAGATTTGTTGAAAGAGTATGACAATCAGTACACTACTGTCTTTTCTCCTCTTGACTGTACTGTCAAGCTGAAGGCAGAAGAGGGACCCCTGCTGGCACATCCTACTCACGATAGAAAGTTAGTTGGTAAGCTCAACTTTCTCACCAATACAAGGTTGGGCATTGCCTATAGTATTCTGCACTTAAGTCAATTCATGAAAACACCTAGAGGGCCTCATCTTAAAGTTGCCTTCCGTGTCTTGAGATATCTCAAAAATGATCCAACCTTGGGCATTTTCTTTTCCAACAGCTCAGATTGTACTGTGAAGGCCTTCTGTGATTCAGATTGGGTTCCATGCCCTGATTCTAGAAAATCAGTGAGTGGACACATTGTCTTGCTAGGTGATAGCCCTATTAGCTGGAAATCCAATAAGTAGGAAACAACTCCCTCTCTTCTGCAGAGGCAGAATATAAATTTGTAAGAAAAGTGGTTGGAGAGCTAGTCTGGCTCAAAAGATTGTTGGAAGAACTGACAGTTCCTTGCCCATATCCTATCTCAATCTTTTGTGATAGCCAAGCTGCAGTACACATGGCAAGAAACCCAGTATTTCTTGAATGTACCAAGCATATATAAGTGGATTGTCATTTTGTACGAGACAAGTTACAAGATGGACTAATCACCTTGCATCACATTCCCACAGATGCTCAACTAGCAGACATACTTACCAAGGCCTTGACAGGGATCAAGCATACCACTATTCTTGGCAAGTTGGCAGTGAGTTCCTCACCTCCAACTTGAGGGGGGTATTAAGAGTACCACTTGACAGATCAGCTGTAGCAGTATTTATATGTATAGTTAGTTAGTTGAGTTGGTTAGTAAGGGTATCTTTGTAATTAGTTAGTGGTAGTTAGTGGAGTATTTTCATATGTTTATATATTGGACATAATACAGAAATACAATTGGATTTGTTTTCCCATTTTGCTGTTTTCCAGAAGCTTTTGTTGCTCTCTCTTTCTCTATCTCTCTCAAATCTGTTCCTCGTGAGCTTGTGTTGTTGCATCAATGGTAGCTTCTACTCACAATTAGTCTCTTAGTTTTGACAATTGAAATGGAGGGCTGCAAGAAATTAGAATGATCTCAAAGTAGGGTGTTCGTCGATCGATATGGTATGGTATTTATATATTCCAGTTCGGTATTTTCGGTATTCGGTTTCTTAAAATGCTATATCAATACCGTACCTAATTAAATTTGGTATGGTTAGGTTTTTCTCCTTTCAATTTTGGTTTATTCGGTTCGGTAACTTCGATTTATTCGATTTGTACTAACTAATGCATAGAGCCATAGACTATAATGTTCTTAATTAAAGTACTCAAACGTAAAAAATGAAAACGTTTGTTCACAAAAGTTTTGTCCAAAACAGCAAATATCAACCCATAAAAAGAAAACTGTACATCTATCTATATATATATATAAGAGGGAATAGATACGATGACTTGACATTTTTGTTTGGCCAAAGATATTCCTATTTATCTTTTTTCTCTTTTTTTTGCATTTTTCTCTTATCTTTATTTAAGTAAATTAGCTCAATAATAGCTTGAGTCTTTTTGATTCCCCTACTTTTATTATACTCAAAATGACACCTTCTTAACTTTCTTCTACCGTTTCAAAATGATACCTTATTAAACTTTCTTCTACCGTTTCAAACTCTTTCCCTTCCCCATAATTGCTTATTAATTAGATACATTAACATCTCATATATCGTGTTTAAATAAATAGCTAATGTGTTTAGGCACCCATTGTTAGCCTACAAAAGCAGATTTAGAAGATGGAGATTAGCCACCGTAATAAGCATTTCTATGAGTTTTGTGAAAAGGTATGAATTTCTAATTTTCTGGTGCTTCTGAATAAACTAGAAGCTATAATTATGTTCTATTTTAATAAGTTCAAAGGTTTTGCTTAAATACTTAGGTTTCAAATATATAACTGTTATCATGAACAGTACGTAGTCGAGAGAAAAGCTATGGCGATTTGGAGATGTAAGATTGAATCAAAGGTGGAGCTTATACATTGAAGTAATACTCTCTATTAATTATTATAGTTTTTTGCAATAGCACTGCAAGTATTTATATAACCTTTTCTCTTTTGGTGATAGGTCTGCGGAATTTGGGAGAGCATATTTTTCAGTTTGAAGAATATTTTGATGTAGCTATTGTGCGAAAATTGGATATATTCTGAGAAATACTCTATTTCATCTTTTCTTGCAATTGTTTAGATGACACTATCTCAGGAGAACAACTTTATTATCTCCACCTTATTTTCTATATATTTCTATTACTCAATATAATTTTCTGATTAGGTCCCATATGAAATATTAATATTTTGAACCCAAGTTGTGTTAAAGTTGAGGTTTTGTTGTAGGTGTGACAAATGATGCAAAACTTTGCCGATGCAGTGGGTGAAGTAGTTGAAAATCGATTTGCTCTTTCATTTCTTGAAGTGAAGATAAGTTTCAAGAAATTAGTACTCTTATGATATTCCTGTGATAGTGAATTACATTATTTTCTTATTTCTGTAATTAAAGTAAAATGTTTTGCTTTGTGGAGTTCTTTCTATTTGTTTATTATTATTATAGCTAACTTCTATTTTCTTTACTGTCTTTTTCCCTTCTAAATCTGATGTTCCTTCTACCTTATCTTTCCATTTTTCTTCCTTAAATATATTAATTAAAATATTATATCAAGAAAAAATGACGTTATTCATTATTAGACCAAAAAACACAAATATCTTTTTCTCATTTTAAATTTTTTTTCTCAACATTAACGCCCAACAATACGTAACTACAATACTAATAATATCTATACATAATTTTAGTGTATATATATATATATATAATGACGTGGCACCTCTATTGACCAAGATCCTATTTATCCTTTTTTTTTTTTTTTTTTTTTACATTTTTCTTTTTTTTTTTTATTTAAATAAATTAGCTCAATAATGGCTTGAGGCTTTTTGGTTCCCCTAAAAGTACTCCGTTTAAAAACTCAAAATGTCACCTTTTTAAACCTTCTTCTAATGTTTTAAACTTTTTCCCTTCCCCATAATTACTTATTAATTAGTTATTTATCATTTTGCTTAATAATTACGTGACACCAAAATTATTTTTCTTTTATTTTTAAGTTTCTCGTCATTAAAGCTCAAAATCTCTAAATATATTTATTAATATTATTATTATTATTATTTTTTTATTATTATTATTATATTACAACAAATGATACATTATTTGTAAATAATATTTAGACGAAATGAAATGCAAGTGTGTGTGTATATATATATATATCCTATTTATCTTTTTTTTCCCTTTTTTAATATTTTTTCTTATTTTTATTTAAATAAATTAGCTCAATTATAGCTCGAGTCGTTTTGAGTAACTTTCCTCTTATTTAGACTCTAAATACTTTTCCTCATCCTCTCTTCTCTAATGTTTATATGAATTTGATTGAAATTCAAGAAGTACACGTATTTTATGACCGTTTGTTATCACCTACGTTAAATAAATTCATATGTACCTATTTATTTAGTGGAAAAAAAATAAGAACTAATTGAAGAGTTTAGAAACTTCGGCTATTGTCAAGCCCATACTCAATTATTTGACGTCTTTAAATTGATCAAGTTGTTCATGATGATAACAAATTCGATTTGTGACATAATCAATTTCTATATATGCTTATGGATAAAAAACTATCTATTTTATCTCAAGTAAATTCAACAAAATATCATTTAAAATATTATCCAATTAAACCGCGCGAAGCGTGAAAAAATTCACTAGCAAAAGGAATAAATTTGATCATTAGAAATGTCTTGTTATTTGTTTAGAGTTAATTGATGAACTTAGAGAATAAAGAAAAATAAAATTTTAGATTTCTTATGTTTATGTTATAATCTATAATATGTTTATTGTGTAATATATATTTCGGTACGGTATCGGTATGTCGATATTTTATTTTAAAATATCAAATACTAATTTTTTTGTAACAAATTTAAACCAAATACCATACCGAATACCAAAATATCAAATATCAAAATTTTCGATTTCGATATGATAATTCGGTATTTATCAAATTATGCACAACCCTACCTCAAAGTTCGGCACACTTTTTTTAAATATTAATTATTGAAAGAGATAACAAGATTTTGTATTAAACCTGTTATACTTTTTGTAAAATATAAATTGAAGAAAGGGGAAAAAAGAACGTCTCGTTATGTGTGTGCTGCAATGGGAACTAGAAAGAAGAAAGGTTAAAGACACGTGACTGCTAAAAGCTTTTCTTTTTAGTTTTAACTCGGTATTTCGTATTTGTTTTGGAATTCTAATTAATTTAAATTCACACAAATAAACTAATTAAATGGGAAAACCTTCTTACCAGAATTTTTTCTATTTTCAGAGTAATTTAATCCACCTCACCACAACCTCCTAAAGTTATCTGCTTAATGGTGATGGTTGCATTACTCGTATCAAGTGGAGAGATGTGATGGCAATAACTTTTCTTTAACTAATATTTTATTATCTAAAATTCGTGTAATTACAGTACTACAAATTCACTAATGTCCCTTTTTAGTCAAAAAGAAAACATATGTAAATTCACAAATTTCCTTAACTTATAGGCACCGCACGGAAAAAACATATGTAAATTCACTAATGCCTTTTACTTATAGGTACTGTATAAAAACGAATATACGGAATAAGTTGGGTTATGTCGGCATGTAATATTTTAATATTTAAAAATATCAACTTCAGCAAATATAATACTATAATTGGTGAAACATAGAAAATTTGTTTAAGTAATATCAAGTAACAATTTCGCTCATAAATTCAACGTTTTTTTCTAATTTAAATTTCTGTCTAAATACAAGTTCAAATTCTAGATACTTTTTTCGATTTTACTTCAAATAATTTTTTCACCTTGAACCAAATATTGTCCAAACACCAATTTAGATTCTTTTGCTTTTTCCTTTCTGGGCATGATGAAAAGATTCTTAGACTGTACAGATTGTAAGGAAGAAATAGAAAGCAGATAAAACAAGTTTTTAAAAAATGAATAAAAAAGAATTTGAAGATGCTCATATTTATAGAATTGAAAACTAGATTCTCATTCTATTGTACACAATACAAGCACTTCATATTTTATCGAATCATAATTGTTATAGCACTACATGTAGAGTTTGATAGACTATCTTACGACTATGATAATAGGTACGTAAGGGAAAAATGGGTTCTCTGATAGCATAGATCTGGCCAAAATACTACCATAATTATAAATAAAAAATAAAAAATTTGGTTTGAGTTGGTAAGTTATCCTTTTAAAAATTTAGAACTTATAAATTCAAAATCCTACATTGCCTCCCTAAGGTAGTGGCTGGTATTAGGTATGTTTTCCCCTAATCATTAGGTTGAAAAGGAAGGATTCTATTTTGCATATTCTATTTTTCAGAAAAGAAAAAAATTGAAAGCATCTATAGAAGGAAAAAATTAATTTAAAAAAAAAAACGAAATCCGAACACATTTGACTTTCGAGAAAAGCAACTGCCAAACAACTCTTTTTCTTCTTATCTAGACTTTCCACACACTTTTCACTTAAAGGACAAGAACCCTTGCAAGAGACAACAATCGTTTGAAAGTTTTATTAAAAGAGCACTTCAAAGCAATGCTAAATGACACCATATCATAGTCTAAAAAAAGCTTTTCCTCCAAATAACCTGCATTTCTCACCCTAAAAATCAAATTAGTTTCTGATAATTTGTTATATTGTATATAGCATGAATAATCCATAAAAAAAAGGTTGCATGAAAGATGTTCTAGATAAGCAAATGTATATATATAATAAGATCAGTGACTTTCACTCCTCACATAGAGTTAGAAATACCCCTTTTGATGAGCCTGTTTCCAAGAGGGAGAAGGTCTCGATGAAATAGAGCTTTATATTTTACTTTTTTTTTTTCTGCTACTTCTGTAAATACGCCTTGGAGGAGCAGACGGACGCTAAGATGGAACAGGCCCATATATATATATATATATATATATATATATATATATATATATATAATAAGATCACGATTATTATCCCCTTATGCTAATTAGATCATTGTTTTGACTCTATAGATAAGACGCAAAGAGTAGGCAGTTGAGGCTGCTAAACCAAAAAAGAAGTTTTGACTAAGTAGCCATGAAAGTGAAATGGAGGGAACATCAAAGGGCACGCATGCCTAATCCGATAATAAGACTTGTATGTAGGTCAGCCGTTTTCTGTACAGTTGTATTCCCAATTCTATACCAGTATATTCTTTTATCGCAATCATACCATTGCCAATTAAAATTATTCCAAAAGTCAAATTCTGAATTTCTTTCTACTTTTTTTCTCTTTTATTTTCAAGTACTCAACGAATGTGCAAAATCTTTTATTATTCTCTTTCTTTTTCTTTTTACACTAATGAAGGTTTAGCGGGTCGTCTGACTTATTAGTTTAATGAAAATAAATTTATCTAAGCCTGTCTGTACGTTGTTGATTATTAACACCTGATCCTAAATGATCGTGTATAGGATAAAATCGATTCATATTAAATAATCGAATAATAGAATGACATGTGGAACCGGAGACAGACGAAAGACGAAGCAAATAGAAACCAAGACCGAGGACAACAGCTTCGGTTGGCACCGGCTAGACGCCGAAGGAAACACTATCAACGAGTGCAAACGAATATTTACCACCAGATGACATTCAATGGAAAATATTTCTCAGTATTAAATACGCGTCTGTTACAGAGAATTTTGGCATTCATGGTCTATCGTTACATATTCATCAATGGCCACCCATTATTGTCATTTAAGAAGGGTTTGATCTTACAACCTTGTTCCCTAGGTATACCTATAAATAGGGACTTCAACAGCCATTGTAAAGGGACGATAATTCTGACAAACTTATGCTACACATTAGTTTAAGCTCAATAATTTTTTATTTTCTGTCTATCAATATTTTTATTGATGCCTTCGGAAGCCCTGCTCTCGGAACCAAGTTGTCTGTTGTCTTATCTTGATTTCAACGCTAAGTCTTGATTTTTATTTAATTTATTTATCATTTTGGGATCAAATTGATTCGCTTGTCTATAAACCACGCTATAAATTTAATTATATCGTTTTACGGGTAAACAGTTTGGCACCCACCATGGGGCTTAGACAATTGCGTAATTGAGTTGATCCTTGCGTTTATTACTAATATGTTAGATTCTTTTGTTTCTTAGTAAAAAATCGTAAAAGATGGCAGATAATGATGTCAACATCGCGCATAACGTTAAGGCACGAGGAAATCTACCTCGACACGAAGATTCGATCAGTGGCACCCGCAACGAGGAGGACGTAGCCACGCCAGTCACCATGGCAGGAAATATCCATGACACATACGTGAGACAACTCTTGACGATGCCGAAGACCATCACATTGCAGAAACGATAAGGGTCTTGAGAGAACAACAGAAGGCCATCATAGGCTATCTCTTACGGCAAGACCAGGCCATGACAAAATTGAAGCAAGCATTGTTACGTGCTTCCAACAACACGAATGGAAGAGGTCCAGTTCTACCCGGTGCTCCCACAAATCAAACAACACAAAGGGTTGACAATAATACCCCGAGGGGTGAGGTCGGTTTCGAGGTGGCCGGGGGAGCGGTAGTGGATCTAGTAACAACAACGAGAATGATCCTTTTAAAACCTACCTCATGTGATTTATGAGAGAAATAAACGTCCGAATAGACCAGATTCCAGGCACACTGCCAGAGTTGAAGGGGTCGGACTTAAAGAAATACACCCAGTTGCCGTTCAAATCGAGCGCATCACCAAAGTTAATCCCGAAGCGGTTCAAAATGGCTGACGTACCAAAATATGATGGGACTTCAGATCGTCAAGAGCACATCATCACCTATACAACGACAGTGAAAGGAAATGACCTAGCTCCGCACGAGATTAAATCAGTCTTGCTGAAGAAGATCAGGGAAACTCTCACGAAACGGGCCCTAACATGGTGTTCACATTTACCCGAGCACTCAATACATTCCTTTGAGATGCTCGCGAATTCCTTCATCAAGGTCCTTGCCGGGGCTAGGAAGGTACAGGCCCGAAAGGCCGACATATTTAGAATTGTGCAAGAAGAATCTGAATTGCTGCGAGAGTTCGTGACCACATTCCAGAAGGAAATGATGATGCTACTGGTCGTGCCGGATGAATGGGCAGCTGAGGTATTTACTAAGAGGTTGAACCCGAGGAGCTTTGACGCTTCCCGGAAACTGAAAGAAAGCATGCTCGAGTTCCAGGAAACTACATGGGTAGATGTCCACAATCGCTACGAATCAAGAAGATAAGAATAGAAGACGACCAGCTCGGTTTCTAGGCATCAACCAAGGGTCGGGATCGAGAGAAGAATAAGAATAAGTCGAAGGATGATTTTGACATAGATCAACGATCTTCTAAGGGCCAATGTTTGACCTACGAAAGGGCCGAAGGACGCGGCAAAGGTTTCCAATCGGCGGACAAGTTCTCTCCCGATAGGAGAACTGATCGTGGCTAGAATAGCAGGTCATTGCAGGACAAAGAAGTATCAGGTTCCACATATCCCAGACTGTCCGAGTTTAATTTCACTATCAGTGTAGTGGATCTATGGCCAATGGGATCTGATCCCAGCCAAAGCGATCCTAATCTGTGGTATGAGTATCATTGGACTAACGGTCATCGAACTGGGGACTGCCGACATCTGCGCGAGGAGGTGGCGACGTTGCTGAAAAATAGCCATCTCAGAGAGTTCTTAAGTGAACGGGCTAAAACTAACTACAACCGCAACCAGGATAACGAAGAGCCCTCGAAGATAGGAGAAAATCCTCATCAACTAACGATCAATATGATTTTCGGAGAGGGGGGAGGGGAGGGAACATGATAAATGGTGTAACCTTTTCAGTAGCAAAAAGGACAAAGGTATTGGTGACTCATAGCAAGAGATTCTAAGAAGTCGTCGAGGACGATATCACCTTCATAGAGGAGGACGCCGATGGACTCCCATTGCCGCTCAATGATGCCCTGGTAATTTCTCTTAATGTTCTAGATTTTAAAATTAAACGCATTTTGGTGGAACCAGGAAGTTCAGCCAATATCATTCAATGGAAAGTGCTGGAGCAAGCCAAGCTAACCGGGAGTATCATTCCGGCTACAAAGCTTCTCGCCGAGTTCAACTTAGCAAGTGTGACAACCCAAGGGGAAGTCCTGTTTCCCACAAACACCGAAGGGGTCATAAAGACTACCTTGTTTGAAGTAGTAGACAACGACATGGGCTACAATATTATTCTTGGCAGACCCTGGATACACGAGATGAAAGCTCTGCCATCAACATACCATCAACTTCTAAAATTCCCAGCTCCAAATGGAATTAAATAAATTAGAGGAGATCAACCGGTGGCAAGGGAGATGAATGCAATCTCGGTTTCTAGCAGTAAAAGGAAGGAACATGCGGCATAGCAATCATAGGAACTGACGCCCGCTTACGAACCAAACAAAATCAGCAAAGGGAAGGAGCCATCAGAATCCTATCAGGTACGAAGGTATTTTCAGGCACCAGAAGAAACAAACGCAGCCAAATCCACGGCGGGAGAACTCGAAAAAGTCATGTTTTTCGAGAAGTTCTTAGAGAGGAAGTTTCACTTGGGGGAAGGATTAAATCTCGATCTTAGGTCAGGATTTATAGAATTTTTTAAAAGTATTGTTGATTGTCTTGTGTGATCTCATGCTGATATGACAAGTATTGCGCTAGAGGTGGTCGTGCAAAAGTTAAGCTTGGGTCTTAACATCCCTCCAGTAAGGCAAAAAAAGTGCTCGATTGCCGAAGTCAGAAATAGGTTTATCAAATAAGAGGCAACTCGATTGCTTGATATCAGTTATATCCGGGAGGTAAAGTATCCTGACTGGCTTGCTAGCATAGTGGTAGTTACAACAAAGAATAATAAATTTCGCATGTATGCATATTATAAAGATCTAAATAAGGCGTGCCCAAAAGACTTGTTCCATTGCCAAACATTGATAAATTGATTGATGCGATGGCCGGGCACGAGCTAATGAGTTTCCTTGATGCCTATTCCGGATACAACCAAATCAAAAAGAACCCAGAGGATCAGAAAAAAACTTCTTTCATAATGAACTTTGGCGCATATTGCTATAATGTGATGCCTTTCGGGCTTAAGAGCATCGGAGCCACTTATCAAAGGCTCGTGAACAAAATGTTCAAAAATCAAATAGGGAAAACAATGGAAGTTTACATAGATGATATGCTGGTTAAGTCTTTGAATGCAGGTGACCATATGAAACACATCTAAGAAACCTTTGATATCCTAAGGAACCACAACATGAAGCTTAACTTGAAAAGTGTGCATTCGTAGTAAGCTCCGGTAAATATTTGGGCTTCCTGGTGTCACAAAGGAGGATTGAAATCAATTCCGATAAAATTAAATCCATCGAGGACATTCTCGAACAGCTGACAAATATAAAAGAAGTCCAAAGGTTGACCGGAAGACTGGCCACTCTAAGCAGAACTATTTTTTGGTCTTTGAAACAATTCCATCACTTCTTCTCACTTTTGAAGAAGAAGAACAACTTTGAATGGACTCCGGAATGCCAACCGTTATTTTAGGTCCAAACTCCTAAAAGACATGAAACGGTACTTATAGAGCCCTCCGTTATTATCAAAATCAGAAGAAAGTGAATAGTTCATAATTTACTTAGCAGTCTCGGAGGTAGCGATAAGCGCCGCTCTAGTCCGAGAAAATGAAGGTACGCAATCTCCTATTTATTATGTTAGCCAAATTTTAACGGGTGCAGAAAGTCGTTACCCACATTTCAAACATTTGGCCTTAGTTTCGTAGTCATCGCTCGAAAGCTTAGGCTTTATTTTTAATGCCACTCGATAGCCGTGGTGATAACTTTTACCGTGCAGAATATCCTTCACAAACCTGAATTGTCAGGCCGACTGGCCAAGTGGGCAGTCGAAATGAGTGAATTTGGCATCGAGAATAAACCCATGACTGCGATCAAATCATAAGTTTTGGATGACTTTGTGGCCGATTTTAGTCTCGGGTTGCTGCCTTTGGCCACCAAAGAAGCAGTGATGGTATTGAAAACGACATCAGGAGTTTGGACCTTGTTCACAGATGGAGCTTCCAACGTGAAAGGGTCCGGGCTCGAGATAGTATTAGTTACTCCCTCGGTAGAAACCTTGAGGCAGGCCATAAAAATTATTCCCTTGACTAACAATGAAGTTGAGTATGAGGCTTTGATTGTAGGACTTGAACTGGCCCGGGAAATATACACTGAGGTCATTGAAATCAAATGCGATTCCCAAGTGGTGGTAAATGAGGTATACGGGATCTTCGAGACAAAAAAAGAATGCATGCAACAATATGTGGCGAAATTTCAAACTCTGCTCGCACAGTTTAGGGAATGGTCAATCACCCACATCCCGAGAGAAGAAAATGTAGAAGAAGATGCACTGGCTATTCTGGGCTCATCCATGAAAATGAAGGGATCAGATTCCGATACAGTCCTACAACTTATGCATTTTGTATTGGATGTGGGTGGTTATTATGAGGTAAACACAACTAACTTGGTCTGGGACTGGAGAAACGAAATCATCGACTACCTTGAGCACGAAAAATTGCCCGAAGTCATCCCGGGTACTCTGCATCAAAGTAGCTCGTTACAGCTTCTAGGGAGAACAACTGTACAAAAAGATATTCCAAGGCCCGTTGGCTCGGTATTTAGGAGCCTCCGAGGCTAATTACGTCACGAGAGAGGTTCACAAAGAAATGTTTGGAAACCATTCAGGTGTAGCTTCATTGGTCCTAAATTTTGTTAGGGAAGGATACTTATGGCCCCGATTGTAACAAGATGCTAAGGCATTCGGTCAGAAATACGACAAGTGTCAATGCCATGCGCCGCTAGTGTACCAACCGGTAGAGCTACTGCACTCAGTATTGTACCTATGGCCATTCATGAAATGGGGGGTGAATATAGTCAGTCTCTTGCCAGCGGCTCCCGGTAAGATAAGTTTTATTTTTATTTTAACTAATTACTTCGCTAAATGGGTTGAAGCAGGTCCTTATTAAAAAATCGGTGAGCGTGAGGTGGTCGATTTCCTGAGGGAGAACATAATATGTAGGTTCAGAATACCAAAGGAAGTAGCCTACGACAACGAGCCACATTTCATAGGTGCAAAAGGTCACAAAATTCCTTGAGGATTTCAAAATCAAAAGAATCACATCTTCACCATATCATCCGAGCGCAAATGGCCAAACGGAGTCGACAAACAAGGTGATTATTCAAACCCTCAAGAAGAGATTGGAAGCAGCTAAAGGTAAATGGCCTTAAGAGTTACCGGGAGTTCTATGGGTATACCGGACAATGACTAAGTCAAGCACATGAGAGACACCGTTCTCTCTCGTATATGGAGCAGAAGCCCTGATCCCGGTAGAAGTGGGAGAACCTACCATGAGATATTTCCGCGAGAACAAAATATCAAACAACGAAGCATTGCTGGTCAAGTTGGGGCTACTTGACGAACCCGGGGACTTGGCACACATAAAAATGGTGGCCCAGAAACAAAGAATGGAAAGATACTATAATCGGAGAAACAATCGCCGTTGTTTCAAAGTGGGGGGGCTTGGTTTTAAGGAAAGTGACTCAAAGTACCCCGAGAGCTTGATGTAGGAAAGCTGGGTCCGATGTGGGATGGCCCTTACTGGGTTTCAGCTGTCACCAGGAAAGGATCAGATGAACTGAAAAACCAAGACGGAGTAAAATTGCCGAGCAACTGGAATGTATCACATCCAAAAAGGTATTATTGCTGATGAACACCGCTTATATTGAAAGTATGTGTTGCACTCTTTTTCCCTTCGTCCAATTTGTTTCCTAATTGGGTTTTTCACGCAAGGTTTTTAACGAGGAAGCAACGGAAAGCATATTATGAAGGAAACACAATCGGCATAAATAAGATCTTTAAATGACAAGGCATGGAAATGATAAACCACTTTGGGATGGTTAGATAGTCTTTGGCTCGATAGCGAATTTCCTAACGAGAAACAAACCTTGTTATCGGAATAAAGGCTATTCGACAATTCACGAGTGCCCTTTCCATACAAGACACTTGGGGTGGTTAGATAATCTTTGGATCGGTAGCAAAGTTCTTAATGGGAAACGAAGCTTACTATCGGACCAAAGATTATCCAACCATTCACTAGTGTAATCCTTAAAGGAATGAGAATTTAAGTGTTCCAATTCGCATTTTTCGCATTCGAACACTCGGGGGGATGATATGAGAATACGGCAACCTGATCGACACAGAAATCGGGACTACAAAATTCGATAACAAAAATGTTCATAGGGATCGGAGACTGCGCAGCCAACCCCGTAGAAACAAGTTGTACAAATTAGCCACAAGTAATGGAAATTTCATTTTCAGAAGAACGAATGCTTATGTATTTTTGAAGATAGAAGGAATAAAATAAAGTCCTTTTATTTTTTATCTTGTTTCTTGTCCAAACGATGAATTAATTTTATCATTTAAAAGTAAATCAAGTACTTCAAATACTAGTGTCGGAATGAATAATAGACGTCCTCTTCAAGAACACCGTAAACATAAGAGGCCCTCTCTTATGAAACCCTCACAGTAAAGGGTATCGGGGAAAACTACACCCGAAGCCTTGTGAAATTTAACGCAAAAAAGTAAAATTTGTGCAATGTTTAAACAAAAAGCACTTTTATTTATCAAACGTGCCAAGCAGCACAAGTACAAAAATGCGAAAAGAAAAAAAAATTAAAAAAAAAAAAGCAAAAAACTAAGCTACATCGCCCCCAGAACTTGGGGGAAGAGAAACATTCGTGCCCCCAGGAGAAGTAGGGGGATCTGACGTAGGCTCGGGATCTTAGCCTTCACCATCATCACCTTCAAGTTCCTCCTCGAAACCGAAACCAGAAGAGTTAGTTGCATCGGCTGAGCCGGGAGGCATATTTGAGCGGTTGACTCTAGCTCTCGGGCCTTGGCAATTTCTACATCAACATCAATGATGTCCGTTTTGGCCTCTTCCAAGGTTTTTCTCTTCATGCTATACATAAAATGTGTTTTTTTCAATAATGAGGAATTCGCTTGGCGCTAAAGTTCTAATTTAACCCGATCAACCTCGGTCGAAAGGCTATCCCGCTCGAACCTCTTGGCCCTAATGCTAAGATCAAGGTCACTGATAGTGGTTATATGAACCTTATTGTATTCCATGACCTTCCTATACTTATCCTCCATCTGGGCGCGTTTCTCCTCGACAGCAAATGCCTTTTCAGGTTTAGAGTTCAAGGCTGCCTTTAAGTTATTTAATCTTTCAGTAGAGGCAGCCCACACTCGGTAACAACAAGCACAACATTTTGGAGCATAGACCATTTAGCCTTGGCTTCTTGAAATTGTACATTTAACTGAGAAACTTCTTGGTGGAGGACCATCACTTCTTGCTCACTCTGCTGCAACTGCGCCTCCAACTCACCGGCTTCAGAAGCTTGTGCTTCTAGTACCGGGAGGCGAGCAGCAACTTGGTCCCTCTTGGCCAATAGTTGATCCCACTCGGACGGCTTCTGAAAGCCCTCAGAAGCAAGGAAGTTGGTCTGGAAAGAAAAAAACCAAGTTAGAAATCATGTCATAACAAATCAAGAGAAAATAGACCATAAAAAGAACGAGTACCATACCGTTGCTGCGTTGTGCATGGCATTATTTATCATACACTCCCCTGAAAGAGAGTGTATTTTTTCTTGTCTTTCTTTGAAGCCAAAGGCTTCAGGTAATTGGTGAGTTCCATCGGCCATGACAGTAAATGGCACTTAGTAGAGACCGAGAGGGAGACACTCCTCCTCCTCTAAGGATCTATAGAAGGGGGCGAATAGTTGTGCCCCAAATTCCCATGGTCCATGGACTGGGGAGTAGGAACATCCTCCTCTCGGGTTTCTGCAGCCGTGGAGGTGATGTAGCAGTAGTTGGTGATGAAGGTATGGCTGGCATGGAAGGAGATGAATTTGATGGCGTCGTGGGTTGAAAAGTAGCTGCGGCAAAGGCAGTGATGGTTGTTGGTTGCTCACCAACTAAAGATGGAAGAAGCCCGGTACTTAGCCTTATAGTACAGGGAGCAACAACTGGGACTCGAAAGGGAGAATTGGCATTCTCTACCAAGTCAAACTCTCCCTAGAGCGCTTGGGCATCAACCTCAATTGGGGTTATAAGCTATTCATATGGAGCATTCTGTCGAGCTGATGAAAGTAGGTTTCTCGTTTTTAGGGAAGCCCCTTCATCACTTGCTTCCCCGTTATTATCAATAACCATTGTGATTGCGGCTGGCTCGGGTGCGGATTTCTTCACCCTTTTATTCATGCCCTCGACTGAGGAAGAGCGCCACCTTTTTGGTTGCGTGATCTCCAGTCGGGAACTCCGAAAGGAAGCACCTATATTAAGAGTAGGCTCAAGGCCACTAGTTTGGGTAAGAGCCTCCTTCAACAACCTCGCAGCCTCTGTGGGATCGACCAAAACATCCTCCTTAGGGATGGAGAAAGAACCTTAAGGGAGGCCTGAATCAAACAAGAAAGTAGGGTTAGCCAGTTTCTTATGCACAAAAATGAGATGAGGACAAAATCAATTTCTCGAGTTAACTCACTGTGATTTTTGGCCTTCCACCCGTATTTGGGGGCCAGTTCTTTCCACCGGTGGATCTCAGGCATGGTAATTTCCAAAAAATTTTGAACCCACAATTCCAAGCCTTCAACCCTTGGTGGTGTCCACCGAGTTACTGAAATAATAAAAAGAGAAGAATCAGCAACAACATGAAATAACATTTTTTTTAGAGGAAAGACAGACTTTGAACTTATGTGTACGAGTCCAGGACTCGAGGAAAGATGGAGTTTTGGCCGGGATGATATCACCGATAGAGACAACAACAAACCGCTTCATCCATCCCCAGTCGTTATCGTCGTCCATGCTGGTGAGCAAAGCATGGTGGCCATGTTTGCTGAAATGTATTACTCCCCCACGAAACATCTTGGGGGAGTAGATGTTCATCATATGCGCCAAGTTGGGCTTCTCCTTCGTCTCCTGGCAAAGCTGCCATAGACAGGCCACTGTTCGCCACACTAAAGGGCCCACATATGCCAAACAAACCTGATACCGATGGCACAATTCCAAAACTACTGGGTCAAGTCCCCCACTCAAAGAAAACACACCAAAAGTGAAGAAATACATATAAACCTACGAGAAACCCTTCTTAGTAAAGGTTCCTCTCCCCACCAAATCGGGATCAATGATATTTAGGTCATGGCAGTCACAGTCCTCCTTCACAACAGGAATACTGGAAGGACGGATGGAAGAAGAGTATCTTCCAAATGCCCAAGTACTAGGATTTGGAGTAGGGAACTTCTCTTCGAAGTCTTTGGATGTATTGATATGTTTGGGGATGATGGTTCTCACCATAGGAAGGTCAACGTCGACGTCAATTTCATTGTATTTGCTCTTCTTTGGGCCCCCACCGAAGAGAAGTCTAGGCTTCGTAGAAATAAAGGAAGCCATGATCGATAGAGAGTGGTAAGAAGTTATTTGAAGAAGATTAAAGAAATATGAAACAAGCAAAGAGTTGAATGCAAAGAAGTTGAGAGAGTTTGTAGAACTATAAAGTGTAAAAGAAAAAGTATAAGGCGTATAAGTAAAGAAATAGGTGACTATAATAGTAGCCATGATTACCTCGAGAACCGGAAAACAAAATTGCTAAGTCATTGAGAGACACGTGTTCGGAGTATTAAATGCGAAGGGACATGCATCTAATCAAGCATCAGAAACGTTTTAGAAGGGATCAAAGAGTTTCCCGCCAAGAAAGGAATCTTCACTAACTTCCCGGTGACACAAAGATGTGCCACTGGAAAGCAGGGGGACTATCTAGATAAGGCAAAATATATTCATATTAAATACTTGAATAATAGAATGACACGTGGAATCGGATACAGACGGAAGACAAATCAAGTGGAAACCAAGACAGAGGACAATAACTTCGGTTGGCACCGGGTAGACCCCGAAGGGAACACTATCAACGAGGGAAAATTAACATTTGCCACCAGATGACATTCAAAGGAGAATATTCCTTAACATTAAATACACATCCATATTAAAATTCAAGCTCGTGGGATTACAATTCAATGATTAAATCATTGCTGCTTTTTTCCCTTCGTCATACCATATGTATATGGTAAAATTGCTTTATAATGAATGATCTAATGATAACGCGATACGTGGAACGAAAGATAGATAAAAGGCGAATCAAGTAGCAACCAGTACCGGGAACAACAACTGCGATTGACATCGGATAAACCCCGATGGGAGCATGGTCAACAGAAGCAGATCGAATATTTGTCATCGGATCATTCAATGAAGAATATTCATTGCATTAAATGGGAAGCCGTTGTAGAGAACATTTGCATTCATGGTCTGTCGTTACATGTTCATCAATGGCTCTTTTTTTATCATTTAAGTATTGCTTGATCCTAGGATCTTGTTTCCTTAGGTATAACTATAAATAGAAGGCTTAACAGCCATTGTAGGGCACACAAATTATTGGCAAAACTAATGTTGTATTCTACTTTCACTCTCAATAAAAACATTTTTATTTTCTCTTTTATATTGTACTCATTTCTATCCTCAGAGACACTGTTCTCGGAGCCAGACTTGTCATCTTCTTCAATCTTGGTCGCTAAGTCTTACTTGTAATCTAGTTGTTTTACCATTTTCGGACCAATTAGTTCGCTTGTCTATAAACCACATAACAAATCCAACTGTACCATTTTACGGGTAAACAGTTTGGCGCCCACCATGGGGTCTAGCCAGTTGCGTAATTGAGTTGATCCTTGTGTTTTTTACTAACTTGTTTGATTTTTTCCTTAGCAAGAAATCAAAAATGGCAGCTAATGATGTCAAAATCGCACACAACATTGAGGGATACAAAAATCTACCTCAACATGAGGATTCGATCAGCGACACCCATAACGAAGGGGACAAGGCAACCCCGGTTCGTGAAGGACAGTATCCTCGACATGTACGATATCCTACTCCCGATGTTGCAGAAGAGGAATATGTTGCGAAAGCAGTCAGAATCCTAAGAGAGCAACAAAAACACATCATGGGCCACCTCTCAAGACAGGATCAAGTGATGGCGGAGTTGAAGCAAGCATTGTCGGGCACTTCCAACAATGCAAATGGAAGGGACCCGATTGCTCTCGGCATTCCATCAAATCAAATGTCTCAAGGAGTTGATAACAACACCTAAGGGGTGAGATCAATTTGGATGGCGCCGGGGGGACCGGTAGCGGATCTAGTAACGATAACAAGACTGATCCCTTTAAAATCGAGCTTATAAAATTAATGAGAGAAATGAACGAACAGATAGATCAAAACGCGAAGGAGAGTCACGCCCAAATGAATCAGATTCCGGGAGCATCACCAGTTTTGAAGGGCCGAGATTTAAAAAAATACACTCATCTACCGTTTAAACCAAGTGCGGCACCGGAGTTAATTTCGGAAAGGTTCAAAATGCTGGACATACCAAAATATGATGGGACATAGGATTCATAGGAGCACATCACAACCTACACCACGGCTGTAAAGAGGAATGATTTGGCTCAATATGAGATCGAAGCGGTCTTGCTGAAGAAGTTTGGTTAAACCCTCACAAAGGAGGGCCTGACATGGTATTCGATCGTACCCGAACATTGAATTGACTCTTCTAAAATGCTTGCTAATTCATACATAAAGGCCCATGTTGGGGCAAGGAAGGTTCAAACCAAGAAGGTGAACATATTTAGGATCGTTCAAGTGAGTCCGAATTGCTGCGGGAGTTTGTGATCAGGTTCCAAAAAGAAAGGATGATGCAACCAGTTGTACCAGACGAGTGGGCAGCGAAGGCGTTCACAAAGGGTTTGAACCCGAGGACCTCCGATGTCACCCCAAAGCTAAAGGAAAGCCTGCTCGAATTTCAAGCGACCATATGGGCAGATGTCCATAATCGTTAAGAGTCAAAAATAACGATAAAAGACGATCAACTCATATTCCCGACATCAACCAAGGGATGGGACCGAGACAAAAACCCCAATAAGTTCAAAAGCGATTTCGAAGAAGACCGGAAATCTTCTAAAGTTCATTTATTTCCATATGTGAGAATCGAAGGATACGATAACAAATGGTTTCGGTCCTTGAATAGGTCCGCTCCTGATAGAAGAACTGACTGTGGCCAGAACAATAGATCATTATAAGAAAAAGAGGTATCAACGGCCCAAAATTCCATATATCCGAGGTTGTCATATTACAATTTCAACATCAACATAGTGGACTTGGTATCAGTGATGAGGAATATCAAAGAAGCACGATTCCCCAAGCCAGTTAGATCTAATCCCAGCCAGAGGGATCCTAATTTATGGTGTGAATATCGTGGGACTCATGGCCACAGAACTACGGATTGCCGGCATCTGCGTGAAGAGGTGGTGACGATGATGACAATGACCATCTCAGGGATTTCTTGAGCGACCAGGCAAAGAATAATTATGGCTATAACCTGAACAATACGCAACATTCAACGATAGAAGAGGACCCTCCTCTATTGACTATCAACATGATTTTCGGAGGAAATGAAATTAATGGCATAACCCTCTCGACGGCCAAAAAGACAAAGGTTTCAGTGACTCATAGCAAGAGACTTCGGGAGGTCGCCGAAGATGATATTACATTCACGAAGGAAGATTCTGAGGAACTTCTTCTCCTACATAACGATGCTATAGTAATCTCTCTCAATGACTTAGATTTCAAAAATATGCATGTTTTTGTTGACCCGGGAAGCTCAGCTAACATCATTCAATGTAGAGTTCTGGAACAAGCAAAGTTGACTGGAAGCATCGTTCCAGTGACAAAACTCTTAGCTTGGTTCAACTTGACAAGTATGACAAACCGATAAGAGATCTTGCTGCCCATGAATGCCGAAGGGGTAACTAAGATCACCTTATTTGAAGCGATAGACTGCGACACGGGTTACAATATAATCCTCGGAAGGCCGTGGATACATGATATGGAGGTTGTGCCCTCAACATATCATTAACTGTTGAAATTCCTGACCCCGAAAGGAATCAAGCATATACGAGGAGATCAACCGGCAACAAGAGAAATGAACGTAGTGTCGATTTCCAGAAGCAAAGGAAAGGAGCCCAACAAATATCAATTACTGGAACTGACGCCTTCTCCTTGACCAATGGATATGATAAAGGCGAGGAGTCGTCGGAATCCCACCAGGTGTCGAGATACTTTCAGGTACTTGAGGAGACAGATGCAACCAAGTCCACTCCGGAGAACTCGAGCAAATGGTTTTGTTCGAAGAACTCTGAAAGAAAGTTTCACTTGAGGGTATGACTCAATCCCGAACTCATGTCAAGATTTATTAATTTCCTTAAATCTAACGTTAAATGTTTTACATTGTCGCACTTAGATATGACAGGTATCCCATTAGAGGTGGTCATGCACAAGCTAAGCTTGGATCAACATTTCCCACCGGTAAGACAAAAGAAATGCCCAATAGCCGAGGTCAGAAAAAGGTTTGTCAAAGAAGAGGTAACTCGACTGCTCGACATCGGTTCAATTCGGGAGGTAAAGTATCGGGAATGGTTAGATAATATAGTTGTAGTTGAAAGAATAACAAATTTATAGTGTGCATAGATTACAAGGACTTAAATAAGGTGTGCCCTAAAGACTCGTTCCCATTGTCGAACATTGATGAAATGATTAATGCAACGGTCGAGGACGAGTTAATGAATTTTCTTGATGCATATTCTGGGCACAATCAAATCAATATGAACCTGGAATATTAGGAAAAAACTTTGTTCATAATGTAATTCGGCAAATACTATTACAATGTGATGCCATTCGGGCTTAAAAATGCTAGATCCACTTATCAAAGGCTCATCAATAAGATGTATGAAAACAAAAATAGGCAAAACAATAGAAGTATATACAGATGACATGTTAGTCAAGTCTTTGAGTGCGGGTGATCATTTGAAACACCTCCAAGAAACCTTCGATATCTTGATGGAGCATAACATGAAACTCAACCCAAAAAAATATGCATTCGGGATAGGCTTCGGTAAGTTCTTGGGGTTCTTGGTCTTACACAGAGGGATCGAGATAAATTCAGATAAAATCAAAGCCATTGAAGACATCCCAGACCAGCTAATGAGCACAAAATAAGAACAGAGGCTAACCAGAAGATTGGCCGTGTTGAATAGGTTCATATCTCGATCCTCAGAAAAATGTCATCACTTCTGAAGAAGAAGAAGAAGAATAAGAATAATTTCGAGTGGACTCCGGAATGCCACCATGCCTTGAAATTCTACCTATTAATCCCCAGTTACTATAAAAATTGGGGGAAGTTGAACATTTGATGATATATCTAGCGGTTTCGGAAGTAGCGGTAAGTGTCGTTTAGCCCGAGAAAATGAAGGTACCCAATTTCCTATCTATTATATTAGTAAAATTATGTCAGGAGGGAACACTCGCCATCCACACCTTGAAAATCTGGCCTTAGCTCAAGTATTCTCCTCGAAAGCTTAGGCCTTATTTTCCGTGCCACCTGATAGCCATTGTGACAACCTTCCCCTTGCGGAATGTTCTTCACAAACCTGAGTTGTCAGGCTAGCTGGCTAAATGAGCAATCAAAATTAGTGAATTCGACATTGAGTGCAAACCTAGGACTGCCATCAAGTCATAGGTTTTGGCTAACTTCGTGGCCGATTTCAATTCCGGGTTAATGCCCCTAGCTGCTAAAGAAGCAGTGCTGGTGTCGAAAACAACATAAAGAGATTGGAACTTGTTTACGGATGGAGCATCTAATGTAAAAGGTCCGGGCTCGAGGTGATTCTAATCACGCCCTCGGGAGAAATCCCGAGGCAAGCAATTAAGAATGTTCCGTTAACTAACAACGAAGCCGAGTATGAGGCTTTGGTTACAGGACTTGAACTGGCCCGGGGACTAGGCTCCAAGGTCATAAAGATCAAATGTGATTCCCAGCTGGTAGTAAACCAAGTGTACGGGATATTCGACACAAAGGAAGAATGCATGCAACAGTATGTGAATAAAGTTCAGGCATTGCTTGCACGATTCAGGGAGTGGTCGATCACACACATTCCTAGAGAAGAGAACGTGGAAGCAGATGCATTGGCTAATTTAGGGCCGTATAAGGAGATAAAAGGACCTGACTCCGGTACTATCGTTTAACTTTTACATTCGGTATTGGATGTGTATGGTTTTTGTAAAGTTAATTCAACCAACTTAATCTGGGACCGGAGGAACGAGGTCGTCGAATATCTTCGACATGGAAAATTACCCGAAGGTATCCCGGGCACTACTCACCAAAGCGGCTCGGTACTGACTCATGGATATGAAATTATATAGGAGATCGTACCAAGGCTCGTTGGCCCGATGTTTAGGGGCCTCGGAGGTGGACTATATGATGAGAGAGGTCCATTAATGAATTTGCGGGAACCATTCCGGTGCAAATTTGTTGGTCCAAAAGCTGGTTAGGGTAGGATACTATTGGCCCCAGATGGAACAAGACACAAAGATGTTCCTTCAGACATGCGACAAATGCCAGAGCTATGCACAACTAGTACACTAACCGGCGGAACTCTTGCTTTCGGTACTGTCCACATGGCCATTCATGAAATGGGGGATGGATATAGTTGGTCCATTGCCACCGGGTCTTGGAAAGGTGAGATTCCTTTTAACTTTAACCGATTACTTCACTAAATGGGTTGAAGCATGTCCTTACCAAAAGATCGGTGAGAGAGAAGTGGTTGATGTTCTATGAGAACACATAATCTGCCGGTTCGGGATGCTGAAGGAGATCGCCTGCGATAATGGGCCACAGTTCATAAGCTTAAAAATCACGAAATTTCTGGAAGATCTGAAAATCAAGAGAATTACATGCTCACTGTTGAGGGCCAATTTTGACCCTCCCTTTTAAGATTAATTTATTTATACTTAATAATTTACAACAAATATTTTCAAAGTATTTTCTAGTAATGAATACCTATTTCTACAAATTAATTCAGTGTTAGTTTCAACATTAATCATTTGACATTTGTATTATGTAATTACAAATATATTTACTATTTTAGAATTATTAAAATAGTTTCTATACGTAAGTTCTATAATTAATTCAATGGATTACTTCTTAAAACAGCTAATTAGTTTACCATTTCAATAATTCAAAATTAATGTCCTAGTGAAGTATTTTTACAAATAATCAATTAATTACGATAATTATTAGTATTTAACAATTATAATTTTTATTATATTTTATTGAATTTATTAAGTTTATTTAACTTAATTTCAAAAGGAATTAAAGACCAAAAGGCCATAATTTCAATTCTTGAACCAATCATAAAATGACTACCTTTTAAATGATTTTTAGCCCAAATACAAGACCCAATTCGGACCTGACCCAGTCCAAACATTCATCTCCTTCTCCACTTTGGAAATCCATGCCACTCCTATTAGACCAATCGGACCTCGCCATGTCATCCTCACTCTCAACTCACAGAACAAACATACCCACATCTGAGACGTTGATCAATCTGATCAATGGTTCATGCTTTTTCCCTAATTTCTCTTTTAATTTAAATACTCGTCCCCCAGACTCAATCTCAGCCGTCCAAATCCAACCATCCAAAGACCGTAATGTTTTACATTTTTATTTCTTTAATGCCCAAATTATCAGGGTCGTTGATCATTAGATCTAACGGCCTATATCATATCTCTCACTCTTAAACCTAGAGACACCTCCCAAACTCACAGACCCATCAATCATCCAAACCTTGCACTAATTAGTGCGAGGTAACGAGTTCATCAGAGAATCATGCTTCATGTCTCTCAGGTTCGCGATTCTCGCCGATTACTTCCCACTTTTATCACTCCATTTCAAATCTGCCAAATCCGAAAATCCTAAGCCTGGAAATGAAACTTCAAATCAACCATGGATTTTCAAATCCATGGCATGCATGGCCTTCCATTCTGTCTCCGCACCACGAAGCTCATCATTCCTTTCCCTTTTTTCCATTCGATTTGAAATACCATCTTTGAAGAGGTCATACCAGATGGTGAAACTTTAACTCGCTAGACCTTCTCCTCTGTCTTTTCAAATCAAATGCGAGTTTGGGATATTAGTTGACCCCAACATTGATATTCAACACCCAGAGGTCAAATGCAATGACCTTTGGGTATTAGGGTTCTGACCAGCGGTCCTTCGCACCTCATCGATTCAATCTCCCTTCTCATTTAAGAATCTTCACTATGATTCCCTATGTTCTCTTTCAAATTCACTCAATCTTGCTATCATCATCAATTTGTCGTCACTTTCCACTATTATTTTGAATTCTCTGAACCTTAGATCCTTAAAGGAATAAATAGAAGCCTTTAATGTTCTCATTCACCACCACCTAATATCACGAATCAACTATCTGATACTGAAGAGAAACACACACACAAACACAATTCCCAAAGACTCGCTTCTTCAGATCTTCTTGTTTTAGAAAAAACAAGGTACATTTGAAAATCATCTTTCCTACAAACAACTCTTAAGATTACTCTAGCATCTATTCTTCAAAGTACTTACTTTCATGACTTAATAATTACCAGCCTTAAAATATAAACCACTTTCAAAACTCTCTTAGCCTTCAATAATTCTTTTATAATCCTATACCCTTCTTAAGCCTTACACATACACTTTCCCTTTAGCATATATCAAGACTTGCCTTAGTAACAATCAAAGCATAGTATAAATAATCGAGTCCTTAAAATTAGTCTAAGTCCTATTGAGCTACCTCAGATTGATTTTAAGGGGTGCCTAACACCTTCCCCATAATCTCACCGGTTTGCAGACCTGTAATGAAAATAACTTAGTAACTAAATAGGTACTCTAGTATACCTTTAAATATTAGGTGGCGACTCTCTTTCATCAACAAAAGAGAAACCACAAGTTGAATTTTATCTTGACTAGTGCAAAATAGGGTGCAACAACATGGAGACTCTGCTGGGGATATCACACTTAGGTTTGGATCTTAGCAGACATAGACTAATTTGGCCTCTAGATTTATTTATGCCATGCTTTGATTGCAATTACATGTTTACATGCTTTATTTGCTCTTTACAATTATTTTCTCTTTGTGATCACATGCTTATTGCTGCTACACCCTTGTTTGTTACTGCTTTATATACAATGTCATAACATCTCTTCCAATCGAGTCTTGGCCGTACACTATCACACACAATGGCATGCGAGGGTTGTCTTTTACACCTATCCGAAACTTCTTTTCAAAAGCTCTCTAGTTTCAGAGAATGGCTTTGTCAGGTCAACTGACATAACTTCTCGCAGCTTTTAGTCCAATTCAAAAGTAGGAAACACTCTACTCGAGTAAAATAGATCATACTACATAAACCTTAGGTGAGTCGGTCCTTGGCACCTCTACATAATTAGGAAAGCCACATTGATGTCAATGGGTTATGCACCCAACGACATAACTTCTGTGGAAAGACAAACAAACACGACAAGACACTTAAGGATCCGAAGCAAACACTTACCCAAATGGTGTTCAAGTTTGCATAAGTTGAAATAGTGGTGGAAAAATATTTGTCAGGAACACGGAGATGAGGTTCGGATGCACCTAGGGGCATTAACTACATTGATGAACATCCGAGCAGACAGGGTGCTCACTCGCCTGCTGGTAGAATTTTGGGATCCGACTAAAGTGGTGTTCAAGTTTGCCGATTATGAGTTGGTACCGACATTGGAAGAAGTCAGAAGTTTTACAGAGTCGACGTTCAACGGAAGAAAGAAAGTATTTCCAGTTACTATGCCCGGTTATCGGTTCTTAGATGCTCTGGGTCTTACCAACAAGAGAAGCCTCAGAAGTATCGAGGACGGATGGGTGAGCCTCGATCAAAGTTTTGACAGGTTTAGGTGGAAGGGCAATCTTAAGAACTCCTCAGAAGTACTTTATTGAGTTGATCGGACTAGAAGGCATTCAACCATACTCACCCATGCGGGTCCTCAAAAAATTTGGGATGATCCAAGATGTGCCTCTGTGGACAAGGACAACAGTATAGAGGATGACTACAATGGCCAGATTCCAATTCCTAGGATAAGGAGACTGCAAGAATAGTGGAATGACCTGGTACCAATGCCCATGGGTCAAAACTCATGGTGTACTACTGAGTACTATGTATGGATTAACGAAGAAGAAGAATTGGCCCGCCGAGCAGAGAGGGTATATCCGGGTTAGAGGACGCAGTGGTCGCTTTGCATATTTTCCATGAGATCCTGCCGCATTATCTTATGACCACATCAATGCATCGTCAGGTGATCCTAGGATCCATTGACCACATGTTGCCACTGGCTGAAGATAATGATCGAGTAGTGTAGTGTATCTAGATAGATTCAAGCACATAGCCATAAGAAGCTCCGGAGGAAGAGTCTGAATTCAACGATGATGAGGAAGAGTTGAGGAAGACCCGGAGGAGGATCCAGAAGAAGAGAAGGGAACAAAAAACGACTCAGAGGATGGTTGTTAGTGTTGGTTGATTTTCCCTCTTTCCTACTTTGTAACTTTACCCCTAGTTTTCTCTTTTACTTTCCAAAAGGATTAGTTGTCCAAGGCCATGCAGTTCTATGAAACAATGATGTAATCCTTGTTCCCACTTGTATCAGTCCAAATTATCAATGAAAACAAATTGCTTTGGATATAAATGTATAAAGTCTAAATGTGTGTCAAATATCGGCGAAATAGGCCTACCTCCGGTAATGAGAGGTCCCCGTAAATTTTAGGAACGCGCTTGTTGTAATGCATGAATTATCTGCTTTGTGTGATTTACTGCTCGCATAAATGAAGAAACTGACTCTAGTTCCTTTTCTTTTCTTTCTTTTTGTTTTCCTTTTGCTTTATTATTATCCCCAAAAAGAAAAGAAAGTTGGTTTGTGTCGACCAAAACTAGCAGAACCACCATACAATCTAAGGTCAAAGGGATAGATCTCAGCCGCAGAAGACCCAACAGAACATCTCTGGTCATAGCCAACAGCCCGAGGTGATCGGGGGAAAAGGAAAACACTAGGAATGATGAACATGTGGCCAGGTTGGCCCAGAAAATGGAATCCTTAAGAGATGAGGTACATTATATCAGAGAAGTGGCGCATCTGGCCGTGACAACACTTTCTCAGCCACCCGGATTCCCTTCTTTGGATTCACTTCACGCCAAAATAACAACACCCCAACTTCAACTCCCACCACTCAAGTCATACCTCCAATAACCCTTTCTAACCCACCTAATCCCCCTATTCAAACTCCTTACGTACCACAATACACTCAGACATCACAGAACCCGCCTATTACCACTAGTGCAACTATCCCTCATCGTGACGGAGTCACTTTCACCACTAACCAGCACATACATGTGGCACATGCCACCACCCATGAGCGGTACATTCCGCCCTGTATATGCCATTACTGAACCTACCTTTATAGCACCTGTCACAGTCAGGGTGCCTTATGATATTGATCGATATGCCGAGATGGAGAGAGAAGTCAGGCGTAAGGAAGAAGAGTTGCTATATAAGCAGTTTCAAATATTGAGAAGGCAAATGAAAAGTCTCCAAGTTTCTCGGGGTAGCTAAAATTTGGACTATGAGGATTTATGTATTCATCCAGATGTAGATATGCCAGCAGGATACAAACCCCCAAAGTTCGATATCTTTGACGGGACGGGGGACCCTAACGCACATTTGAGGGCATATTGTGACAAGTTAGTCGGGGTGGGAAGGAACGAGAAACAAAGGATGAAATTATTTATAAGAAGTTTTACGGGAGAAGCACTCACCTAGTATACCCGATAGGACCCGCGAAATTGGAGAACTTGGCAAGATATGGCGGAAGATTTCATGAATCGTTTTCGATTCAATACAGAGATAACTCCTGATTGGTTTGCGCTAGTGAACCTGCAGAAAAAACCATCTGAGTCATTTCAAGAATATGCATGACGGTGGATGTTGGAGGCTGCCAGGGCGTAACCTCCGCTGGATGACAGTGAGCTAACCAAGTATTTCATCAGAGCCCAGGAGGGAATATACTTTGAAAGGATGATGGGAATGATGGGTCAAATATTCCCCGAGCTGGTCAAAATGGGAGATTTCTTAAAAGAGAGCATAAAATCTGGTAAAGTACAATCCATGGCAGCACTACAAGCAGCCAACAAGGCCATCTAGTCAAGGTCGATTGGTAGCAGAAAAGAAAGAGGAGGTCTCAACAGTCGTCCCTTACTACCAAACTAACCCACATCACTGAAGCACCTCCACTCACCATCATCCACTTAAGATCCAGTCTATAATACCCAGTCATATTACCACCCTCAACCACAATACAACCCTCCTCGAGCTAATAACAACCAAAACCCACAATAGCCATATGCTCATGTCCAAACCACTACTCATCAGAACGACCTGTGTATGAACCACGCCCTCGTCCCAACTTTTAAGAGAGGGGTCCTTGAATTTATACCCCGATTGTTGAGCCTCTGGCCCAATTGTTTGAAGGATTAAGATGAGCAGTATTGATACACCTAATCGAGGGAAGGGTTCCTGAACATGCCTCCAAATATTTTGATGCTACTAAGAGATGCGTGTACCATTCCAGTGTACCTGGGCATGACATTGAAGACTGTTTCAAGTTGAAAAGTGAAATTGAAACCCTAATCAAGAGTGGAGTCTTTCAGTGCACTCCGGCACTATCTAATGTGAATCACAACCCACTGCCAAATCATCAAAATGAGGGAGCTAACATAATCACATTAGACAAAGAATATGGCTTGAAGGGAAAAATTTTCACTATAGGGAATGCAGAAGCCGCAAGAATCCCTCTTCAAAAGGCTCTAATCATTACAGTACAACTAAGGCCTACATTGACAGTTCAAACCTTTCCGCAGCAACCTGTCGATGCTACTCGAGACGAAGAAGACCGGGAGTACAAAACCATCCCATGGACCTACTAGCAAAAGGGAAAGGCCAAAATGATAGACTCTTCCACAATTCATGGTATGACTAGGTCTAGGAGATGCTACGCAATCGAGGAAATTTGGGGAGAGAACAAATTCCAAGGAGGAACATAACAGACCCAGAAGTTGCTGAGTTTTGGTAAATATTGTCAAACAAAGAGTATTCTGTGGAAAAGCAGTTGAAGAAAACTCCAGCACATATATGTATCATGGATCTATTAATGAGTTCTGACAGTCATAAGGATGCTTTGTTGAAAATACTAAGTGGAATAAGTGTACCAAGTAACACCACTAGCGAGGCATTGGCCGCGACAATTGGGAAAATGGTCAAAGCAAACATGATCACTTTCAGAATAGACGAACTTCCTGTCGAAGGCGCAAGTGGTGTCCCATGTGTTGGGAGCCAAGTTAGATAGAATCACAGAGCCAATTGAACACAATGGGAAGAAATGAAGGGTTGGCATAGGATATCAGCCTCCGGAAGGGAAAGCTCACGCTGTTAGCTCTGAGAAAAAGGTTTTTGTGCCAGAGCATGTTGCAAGTCTAGGACAAAGTTCAGCACCCGAAGATGATATCATCGACGGAATGGGAAAGCTATTCGTGAATATGATTGAAGAATGTTGTGAAGGAACTGACATCAAGACACGACTATCAAGGATGCCGAACCAGGTTTTTGTGCCTCTTGTGAATGCTTAAGACATTCCCCTTTTGATGAAATAAAAGAATCATTTTTCTAAATATCGCAACTTCATTTTACCACTTTATTTATACTTAGTTTTTGTTTTCAGTAATCAAACCAATAAAAAATATGTTCCGCGATTATGACATGTAACGAAACCGTTGAGCGCAATGACCCATATTACGAGAAATATGACAAGAGTATGATTCCAGACAATCTCCCACAGAAAATCGAACAGCTGGAAAGTCAGAAGAAGCCCAACCTCAAAGAAACGGAAGTGGTCAATCTTGGAAGCGAAAAAGATGTAAAAGAAACAAGAATCATCATTCACCTAGAAGTCGAGCAAAAAGAGAAAATGATTGATCTCCTCCGACAGTACGTCGACGTGTTCGCATGGTCCTATGATGACATGCCAGGATTAAGCGTCGACATTGTCTCGCATCGACTACCCACTGACCCTACCAGACCACCGGTCAAGCAGAAGCCCAGGAAGTTCAAACCTGATTTAAGTCTAAGGATAAAGGAAGAAGTGACCAAACAGATAAAAGCAAATGAAGTAAGGGTCACCAACTATCCAAGCTGGTTGGCAAAAATCGTCCCCGTGCGCAAGAAGGGCAGAACGATCAAAATATGTGTGAACTACCGAGATCTCAACAAAGCTTGTCCAATGGACGATTTCCCCTTGCGAAATATCCAAATCCTCATCAATAATTGTGCGAAGCATGAACTGTAGTCGTTTGTGGATTGCTTCGCTGGATACTACGAAATCTTAAAGCACGAGGAAGATGCAGAGAAGATAGCTTTCACCATGCCTTGAGGAGTCTATTGTTATAGAGTTATGCCGTTCGATCTCAAGAATGTCGGCGCCACCTACATGAGGGCCATGACGACCCTCTTTCACGACATGATTCATAATAAGCTTGAAGTGTATGTGGATGATGTCATCATAAAATCTTGAAAGAGTTCATAGCACTTGGACGTCTGAAAGAAATTTTTCGAACGCTAGCGAAGGTACAGTTTGAAGTTAAACCCAGCAAAGTGTGCATTCGGAGTCCCCGCTGGGAAACTACTGGGTTTCATTGTAAGAAGGAAAGGGATAGAATTGGACCTGTCAAAAGTCAAGGCTATCCAGGAATTACCGCCACCAAAGAGCAAGAACGATGTCATGAGCTTTCTAGGCAGATTGAATTACATCAACCGTTTCATAGCCCAGTCCACTGTAATCTGTGAACCCATTTTCAAGCTGCTAAAGAAGGATTCTACCACGAATTGGATGGAGGAGTGCCAGAAATCCTTCGACATAATCAAAGAATATCTTTCAAACCTTCCAGTGCTGCCCTCC